>JADRCD010183257.1:0-37650 GCA_019843815.1 Montemys delectorum
TTCTTTCTTTCTTTCTTTCTTTCTTTCTTTCTTTTTGAGACAGGGTTTCTCTGTGTAGCCTTGGCTGTCCTGGTACTCACTCTGTAGACCAGGCTGGCCTCGAACTCAGAAATCTGCCTGTCTCTGCCTTTTAAGTGCTGGGACTAAGGTCGTGCACCACCACCTCCTGGCCATGCCTAAGTTTCTTATCAGCCCTAGCATACTAATTAATTCCAGGAAGAGATACAAGCCAATGTCCTTGAGAAGCAGCACTTTGTCACCCATGTCTGCTTTTGAAGTCACCATCTTCAAAATTGAAGATGCCATTCTTGTCTTTCAGGGCTGCATAGTTAGTCTGAACATTGATATAGTCATAGCTTCTTGGCCTAACTGCACAAACAAGGTCGTGCTTAACAGTAGTAGAGAGACACTTAAAACTGTGGGAACCTACCATAGGCTGTATCTACATTCTACTCCACTGACGTCTTCAGGTGGTGCTCATTGCATTGTATATATTCAAGTTTTAGGACATGGAACTTTCTGGAATTCTCTACTTGACACCATTTTTCATTGAATCTGTCAATGTGGTACAGATTAGGAAAAACTATCCATACTTCTCAGTACCCATCAAAAGGCAAACCAGCTTCTTTTATAGTTCTCATAGCAAGATGAAATAGTGAACTCTTGTCAGAACAGCAGCCTAAGAGTAAGCAAAAAACCACACTGCCTTTAGAAACAAGAATTCTGGAGGCTAATGAAATCTGGTAAATTGCTGATGTATAAGTGTGAAAACCTGAATTTTGATCTGTAGCCATGTCTAACAGCACAGATAGATATTCCCAGTGTTGAGGGCTGAAACATACCTGAGAGCTCACTATCTAGCCTACCTAGCTGAGTCAGCATGTTGGGTTCAGTCCAATACCCTGTCTTAGAGAGTACAGTGAAGGGCGGCAACTAAGGAAGATGCCTGACATGGACCTGTATGTGTACACATGTATGCATGTACCTTTGTGCACATGTACACAACAGTGAAAAAACAAAAATTCATCTGAAATCTCTAAAACTAGTTGCTGTGGTTACTTCTGTGACCTGTAATGTTAGTTTCTTCCAGTCCATATGAAGTTTCATAATACTTGTATCAATTTCCTTTAAATCTTATCTTGCTTGTTTGTTGTTTTCATTCATTTTTGTTCATACATTCATCTGCCTTTGTGTAGCTACTAGATGACAACTTGTAGGAAGTTGATTTCTTTTACCATGTGGGCTCTGGAGACCACTCAGGTTATCTGGACTCTTGAACAAATGCCTTCCCCCACTTAGCCATCCCACCAGCCCTTTCTTTCTTTCTTAAACGAAAACCTTTCAGAAGGAGGATGCTTCAGTCAGTGATGTTTCTGTTTCTTTGTATAGGGAAGCTGAACAGCCAAGACTCTTACAACAACTTTACCAACAACAACCCTGGCAACCCCCGGCTTTCTCCCCTCCCCAGCTTGATGGTAGTGACGCCTCTTGCACAAATCAAACAGCCAATGACATTGGGGACCATCACGAAACGAACAGGGTAAGGCCTCAAGCTTGATGCTGTTTCCATAGCCACTGTAAAGGGTGGGATGGATAGAAATTGAATGTGCTTTTTTTCATTGTGTGTTTTTGATTATGTCCTTCATTTCTAGCCCACACGAGTCTCAATGGCAGCTGAGTTAGTACAGAGTTCAAAATGCACACAAACATGCTCACACTCACAAACATGCTCACACACAGCTGTGTACACGGATCTATAGTAAGAAACAAAGCAACGACAAGTTTTGAAAACCAGTATTGACTAATGAAAACCAGACTCCTCCACGCAGCCATACTTTCTGCTTTGTGGCATGGCGTTGTCAGATTGTACAGTTTGATTTTCTTGGCCTTTGCCAACACACTGCCCACAACACAATGAATTTTGACAGAGTCAAATATTAAGAAAAGTTTTCTAGATGACAACTGACGTTTAAGAGATTTACCTACTCACTTGGTGTGGGTATATTACCTGCACATGTATTTACATTCCTTGTCTATTGTTAGTCTGGAGAACGTGCTATCACACAGCTGAAAACCAGTACAACAGTGTTCCCTGACGCTCTTAAAGACCCTACGTAGCATTTTTGAATTCTTTCCAGTGTTCATTTTAGCTGTTCTCTACCTATTTGGAATATGTGGATTTGAGCCTGTAAATGAATTATAGTGCTCATTGTCATATGGTATTATTAGATATTCTGTAGTATGGTGATGCTGACTGTCCATTTTGGACTATTGAATTTGTATTTCTGTAGTCATTTCTATAGCCAAATTATTTGTTTTCCTCAACGTACAATTCCAGTATTTAATTGTGTAAGAAGTGGAACAAGCTGTATTTTAAAATTCTGTATTAAAATAATATTGAGAAAGCCCTGTCTTGGCCTCAAATAGTCCTTAGGTTCTCCACCATGAGGAAAATTATCTGGCCACTGTGTTGACATGCTGCTAATTAAAAGTGCTTATAGAAGTCACTTTTCTTAGAAAAACTATTGTGGTTCCAGATACCAGATTGCACTGTCACATAGGTCCTCAACCTAGTTGACATGATGTTTATGAGTAAGGCAGGCCTGTTGACAGAAGCAGGCTGAGTTTATAATGTTTTAAGGAGAATAAAAGGGAAAAAAAACCCTGAAAACCAACTTCCCAAATCACAGCTTATTGTACTATCCTTAGACCTGGGAACCATGTAATTTAACTCGTTGTGTTCAGTAGAAGTGTAATTTTAAGTGGTGTATTAACTTTCTTTTTTGTTAGTGTGAGAGATGTTGACTATGTTGTTCCCCCCAACAAACTTTGAACCAGTGTCTTCTCTGGGTGTAGTTTCAAGTAAAAATGGTTCTTAGCCTTGAAAAACAATTTTAAAGAGTATTTTTGACACACTGAAGTTTTCCTGAATGTTATTTTATATTTACACTATATAATATATATAACACTCCAGCACTATATAATTCCAGGTAGAATTCTATTTTTCTGGATCTCAGTGAAAGCAAATTTTAAGACATTCCTCTAATTCTACAGTACATTCAGAGATAGGGACTATGTGAGAGGATGTGTCTATGTGAGAATGTGAGACTTATTTCTTGTTGTTATGAGCACAGGACATACTGTATCCACTATGAAGACTTAGCTCTCTTCTTCCATAGGCTTTTTAAACAGCTTTGAGATTGGTGCAGATATGTTAGACACACAAGGACAGATGTTAACATTTAATTTTGCATATTTATGTTGGGATGTACATTTTCTTTTCTCCGTATTTGAAACTTCCCTGATGAGATGCCTGTGCTCTCTCACTCTCTCTGCCAGCAGTGGCAGGTGTAAAAGATGTTAGAAGATTCTACATTTCTTTTCCTTTTAAAAACTTGTGTGGCTGGAGAGATAACTCAGTGGTTAGGAGCACTGATTGCTTTTTTTGGAGGACATGAGATCATTACTCAGCATTTGCATTCCCACATCCTCAAAGCCACTTGTAACTCCAGTTGGGGTACCCAGCAACCTCTGCTGGCCCCTGTGGCCATTGTGCTCAGGTGGTATACAAACACATTCAGGCAAAACATCCATCCCTATAAAAAGAAATAAAAAATTAAAGACCTGGGTGTGGTAGTGCACACCTTTAATCCCAGCACTGAAAGGCCCAGGTTAGAGGATCCCCGTGAGTTCCTAGACAGCTGGGTCTATATAGAGAGACAAATCAAAAATGTTTCTTTAAATTTATAGCGCATCCACACTACATTCAGGATTGCTTTTACTGTTACCCCTGCAGTGTCAGGCTGTAGGGCTCCATGCAGGCGTACAAAGCATTCCACCAATCAATGCGGGCTAGTCCTCTGTGCTCCCTCTTACGTTCAATTAGCACTTATTGATGAATGCATTGGGAGGCTGAGTAATTTTATGTGCCTTGAAACCAACATTAGTAACATTAGTATATACCCCATCACTGTGCTGCTGCTGCTGCTGTGAAGCGACAGCTATGGCCAAGACAACTCTCATTAAAGAAAATAGTTAATTGGGGCTGCTTCATCAGTTAGTTCCTGATCACTCCAGGTAGCAAGGGTGGCGACAGACAGGCTGGCATGATGGTGCTATAGGAGTAGCTGACAGTCTCACATCCTAATCTGCAAGGAGAGAAACTGTGGGCTTGGCTTTGGCTTTTGAAACCTCCAGGACATCTACAGAGACACATCCACTCCAACAAGGACACACTTCTAAAATAGTTCCTGACTGGGGTCTAAGAATGGGAGTTGGAGGAATTCTCATTCAGACTATCACAAGTGGATGATGCTTGAATTTTCCAACAGTCTCAGAACTTCATCAGTTTTCTTTTAAATTGATGAAATTTTAAAGGAATTTAAAATTCCTTTAAGAATGTGCTGTCTTCAGGTATTATTGCCAAATAATTTTAGACTTGTCTCAAAATGAACCTTTGGTTCTAATATTTTTGACATAATTTCCATTTCAGCAATATAGCAAAGTCTGATAACAAAAATTCTTATATTCCCAAACCTCCCAATGTTAAAAATGCTAAATTTATTATTAGTATTTTTCTTGCATCAAAATATGATGTTTTTCTAATTGTTTCAGAATAAATTTCATGTTAATGACCCTTTTCCCCTGTGTCTTCCATCCTAAACTTGGAAGCATTCTGTTACATGGCTACACTGAAATCATCAAAAGAAGAATTTTAGTCATTACTTACCTTATACCTTGTTTTCTTTACACCTTATTTATTAATTATTTACTTTACACCTCAGTTACAATCACAGATTCCCCTGTGTGATGATTTGAATATGTTTGTTCCAGAAAGTGGTACTGTGAATAGGTATGGCCTTGTTGGAGGAAGTGTGTCACTGTGGGGGTGGGCTTTGAAGCTCCACCCAGTGCAGAAGTGAGGCTTCTCCTAGTGACTTTCAGATGAAGATGTAGAACTTTCAGCTCCTCCAAGTGCTATGCCTGCCTGGACGCTGCCATGCTCCTGCCTCTATGATAATGGACTGAACCTCTGAACCTATAACCAAGCTCCAGTTAAATGTTGTTCTTTATAAGAAGAGTTGCCATGGTCATGGTGTCTTTTCATAGCAATAGAAACCTAACTAAGACATTCCTCTCCTTCCCTCCATTCCCCCTCCTCTTTTTCACCTCAGAAAAGGGGAGGCTTCCTAGGTGTTTCAGCCTGTTTTGACATATCAAGTTGCAGTAGGACTAGGTGCATCTTTTCCCATTGAGGCTAGACAAGGCAGCCCAGCTTGGAGGTGGAGGGAGGATCCAAAGGCAGCCAACAGTAAGAGATAGCCCCTGTTCCTACTGTTAGACCTACATGAAGACCAAACTATACAACTGTTACGTATGAGCAGAAGGCCTAGGTCCATCTTATGCATGCTTTCTGGTTGGCCATTCAGTTTCTGCGGGGGGCCCCTATGAGCCCAGGTTAGTTGATTCAGTAGATTTTCTTATATAGTGTCCTTAATGTCTCTGGTTCCTTCCCCCCACCCCTCTCTTCCATAAGAATCCTTAGGTTCTGCCTAATGTTTAGCTGTGGGTCTCTGCATCTGTTTCCATCAGTTGCTGACGACAGTTATGTTAGGTTCCTGTGTGCGAGTATAGCAGAATATCATTAGTATCATTAGTAGTGTTAGGAGTGGGCTCCCTCTCATGGCATGGGTCTTAAGCTGGGCTAGTCATTGAGGGTTGACTGTTCTCTCAAGTTCTGCTCAATCTTGTAGGCAGGGTCAAAGGTTTTGTGGTTGGGTTGGTATCCCAATTCCTCTATTAGAAGTCTTGCTTGGTTACAGGAGAGGTCATTTCAGGTTCCATATCTTCTTAGCTAGGGTCACCTCAGTGGGTCACCAGCTTGGGTCCTGGGAGTTTCTGTTGTTCTAGGTTCTAGCTTGTCCCAG
The DNA here is from genome assembly GCA_019843815.1 of Montemys delectorum. Taxonomy (NCBI): domain Eukaryota; kingdom Metazoa; phylum Chordata; class Mammalia; order Rodentia; family Muridae; genus Montemys; species Montemys delectorum. The sequence continues at coordinate 5,928 of JADRCD010183257.1, forward strand.
AGATGCGGCCCCCACGGTTTCCAGTTTTCTCTCTCAGTATTGTCCCCCTCCTTACTCCCCCTACTTGATCCCTCCTGTCCTTCTGCCCGTCTCCCCACCTACCCAGTCCCCTTGCTCCATCCACTCCTGATGCCTATTGCATTTTTCCTTTCTCAGTGAGATCCAAGTGCCTTCCCCCGGGCCCTCCTTGTTACTTATCTTCTTTGCGTCTGTGGATTGTAGCATGGTTATCTTGTACTTTATGGCTAATATCCACTTGGTACACACCATGCCTGTCTTTCTGGTTCTGGGTTACCTCACTCAGGATGATCTTTTCTAGTTCCAGATATTTGCCTGCAGGTTTTTAATAGCTGAGTGATATTTCATTTTATAAATATACTGCATTGTCTTTATTTGTCCTTTCTTTGGTTGAAGGACATCTACTTTGTTTCCAGTCCCTGCCTCTGTATGGGCTGCAGCGTACCACTAGTGAGGGTGCTCTCAGGGGAGTTGGTGGGAAAAGGCTTGGAGGGGCGGTTGTCTTATCTAGAAAGGAGGCAGAGTTTGGGGCAGGAAATGGAGCACAGGGTACGGGTACAGTTTACAGGTGTTTAGTGTGCTTTCAGGGGGATTCTTATTTGTTAGTTTTAATAATTACAAACAATTGCAGTCTGTAATGAGTTGTTTACTTCTGTAGCAGAGCTCTGGGTTAGCACAGGTTGCCCTTAGTTTCCTGATACTGACAGCTGACACAGTGACTGATAGACACTTTGGTTGTAGTTTATATCTGACCATTTGCAGATTACATGTTAGTTCACTGAAGACACTTGGTTCTTTTTTTCCTTTTTCTTTTTCCCCTCCCTCCCTCCCTCCCTCCTTTCCTTCCTATCTATCCATCCATCTATCCATCCATTCATCCATCCATCTAAGTTTTGTTCACAGTATCTTGTTTATTGTCTGAGACTGGTCTTGAGCTTGGGATACTGCCACCCCAGTACTTAGTTCTGATATTACAAATGGCCACCATCATCACAACAACTTTTCAATAATACTATGTGTATCTCTGTGTTGTGGGGAGTGTTGAGTGTGCATGGGTGCTGGTGGAATCAGATTCCCTGAGCTGGAGTTACAGTGTCTGACTTGAGTTCTAGGATCCAAACTGGTGGCCGCATGTTCCAGCCTCCATTGTAGCTACTTTCTGTGCCACTCTCTGAAGTGTTTGTTTACTATACTTAGAAAGTGCTCTTGTCACTTTTCTTATTCTTGTACTGCAGGCCAGCCACCTATTTGTGGATAGTTTTCTGAATGTGATTTTTAATTTTTGTCTTAAAATTAAAATAATTCATTAAAATGTGAATTTTGGCTTATCAAGATTAATGTTTGATTCATAAGAATACATTTTTTTTCTGTCTGGCCTTGGTGGTTTAGACTTGTAATCTTAATCCCAGCAGAAGGATCTCAGGTTCAAAGCTAGCCAAAATCAGATTGGAGGAAAGCTCGATGTCTTGCCTAGCATGTGTGAGGCCTCAGTTCACCCCCAGCTCCACCAGTGGAGAGAAGATGTGAGAGAACAGTTGCTCAGTTTGTCACAGGCTGTTTTGAAGTCAATGCCAGATACAGTTTCATCCCTTAGATGAACTAGCTCGCGTGAACAGACGGCATGGATTTATTCTTTTGAAACATTTTCCAAGCTGTGACTAACCCTCAGCGCTGCAGCTGGTTATTTACCGTTAATTATTTCTACCCCATTTTGTTTTATTTACTGGGAAATTTGTTTTTTCTCATGAAGGTAACCAATGTAATAAGCAAGCAGAGTTTTTATTTTCCAGGTCTCTTCATTCCTAAAATGCTGGTTTACTGGGGCCTTTCCTAGTGCTTTTAAAATAACTAACAAGGAGTGGTTCCCACAGATGATTTAGAAAGACCACTCAGAGCTCTCCTATCTGTGACTTTCAGATATTCCTGGTAATGTTATCATTGTTTTCCTGGAGCACCTGCCATTTGTCTTGTGTTGGTATTCTGTGTGAAGGCATAAGATAGCCACAAAGTGTTAGAATTTTGTGCAGAATTATGAAGACTGCCTAGGACTCAAGAGTTCAGACATCCAAGTTTGACATACAAACCTCAGCTTAACTCTTCAGGGTACAAAATAGGTCTTTACCACGCTTAACATCTGCCCTTTTATTTTTGCAAATCCATGTCCCTGAAAGCCTGTGCAGTGTTGGGGACCATCTGTCTCACTCTTCTGCACACATGAGGCCAGTATAACTACAAATGGCAGAAGACAGCTGTATTTACACCTTCCTGTTGAATACCTCGAAGCATCTCTTGGAGGAAGGACAGCCTCTGATGGCAACAGCTGCTGCTTAGCTCTGATGCTGAGCTTAGATGAAGGCAAAGGAAGTGCAAGGAATTATTTGGCTTCAGAGATCACTCATGTAAACAGAGTCCATTTTCTGTTGGTCTAATACAGGAGTACTGGAAAACCCCTTACATCATCATGTTGTTGTAGAGATAAATAAAGAATAAGCTTTTAGCTCAGTGGAACAGCATTTTCCTTGCATGTATGAGGCTCTGTGTTCAGTTCTGTGCACCACAAGGAAGTAAGGAAGGATGAGAGGGAGCATGGGAGGGATCGAGGCAAGAAAAAATGGTTCTCCATTAAAGGGGAATCAGCATTGAGGATTGTCACTTGGAGGTTAGGTTTTTGTGTACATGAATAGCATTTCACAGTCATTTGTTTCAGTTGTATCAAATGAGAAAAAAAATCTAAATGCTGAGTAATAATTAAGACACTTTTTCATTGCATCGTATTTTCTTATGTCTAAGATGACATATGGAAAGTCTGTCGACACAGGAGGAGAACCTGGCTCTACCCTATTGGAGGTGACCTGAAATATGATTTATTCTTTCATAGTGATCGTCTCTGCTTCCCCCACCTTCACATGTACCCATTGCTTTGTGAGTGTCTGGAAACCTTGGGCCCTGTCCTTATAAAAACAGAATGAGTATTGTGTAGCTTTGACTTCTGGAGTTGCACTTTTGCTTACTATTCATGTCCTAAGCAAGTTTTCTCATATGACAAGAATTCCAGTGTGTGGATATAGGCTCTTGATCTCATCGCCTCATGTAAACCTGACTCACTGTTGAGCCCTTCTCAGCCACACTTAGTAAACAGGTGTATGTTTGTCACATACACTGAAGCATTTAGTAGCGTTTATTTAAACATCTCAATCTGATATTTGTAAGACAGGTTTATCATTAATTCTTGTTGTCACAGTAAATGACATTTTCATCTAGTAAATGAAAAAGTCCATTCCTTATTTTAATTCAGTTCAACTCAGTTTACTTGACTATTGCATCTGAGCTTGGAACCTTACAGGCCAAGTTCAGAGAAGTAAGAATGGAAGAGTTGACAAAAGTCCCCTGTATACCATAGCACATGGAAATTTGCCACCTTCTGTCTTTGTTTTCTGTAGCCATTAGTTTGTTTAATTAAGCTCTATGTTTGGTTCCAGATATAAAATAGAGGTTGCATTCAGTTGAGGGTGTGCACTTTGTCTACATGTGTAATGTATTTACCATAGTTTCAGTTTCTAGTTTTTGCGCCAAATAGGTAGAGTACTTAAAACCATATGATAGTTTATTGCATTTTGCTGTAAATCTGGGGATTTCTTATTTGAAAGAAGTCTACTATATACCATATTGAAAGTCAGCAGGCATAGCAGTCGACAGAAGTTTGACATTATTTATGCTATGCTAGTCTCTCTTCTGTTGCATATGGAAGAACTTCAACATTATCTATCTTTTTCTAATGAAAATCTTTTACATCTTGAGTTTGTAATTTAAATTGGCATGCCAAATATGTCTCAAATTAGTTAGCTGTCTGTTTTGGCTTCAGTCTGTCCTAAGATCTGCAGACTGAAAGCCACCAGTGTCATAGACCTGTCTGCCGGGAGCAATTAAAGTTCGATTAACGAACAAATTAAATGTTGGGCTAATTTGCAGGACTGGGAGAGCAAATATTTGGTCCCATCATTTGCTTAAGAGAAGATACACAGAGGCAGTAGATGCTTTAAGAGTCAGGTCACTGAAGTGTCATACATATAATGTTTTGTAGCCTTTTCCCTTCTGTTCACCCTTCATCCCTATGTGATGGTCATCATATCATTGTGGTCCCTGCTTTTTCAGTTGATTAAAGAACTTGATCAACTAAAGAATAGCATGATGGACTATGTGTATAGATTCATCTTGTAAATTCCAGTTGCTGCTTTAGCTCTAGAGAGAGAGACAGGCTTGAGTATGCTGGTAGTACACTGTGTAGTCCCAAAACTCAGGAAGCTGAGGCAGAACAATTACAAACTTGAAACCAGCCTAGGAAACATAGAAAGCCACTCTATAAAGGACTCCGCTAGAGCTTGTTGATTATTGATCAAATCTTAATAGTTACCTTTTACCACTGGAACCAGATTATAGAGGTTTGAGTATGTTCAAATTAGATTCCTTAGAACTGGAGTTACAGGCAGCTGTGAGCTACTGTGAGTGCTGGGAACTGAACCCAAGTCTCCAGGGAAAACAGTAATTCTCTAACCACTGAGCAACCCCTCCAGCCTCTCTTTAAAGTACTGTTCATTACCATTTTGTGAGAATTATTAAGTAATTTTGTATCAGTCTCTAAAGGATTATAATTCTCTAATAACCACTGCTGGGTTTTTCGTTCATTGAGTAGTTATTTTTCCTTTATGTTTGTCAATTGGAATTCAGACCCACCAGAACATATGTATGACATAAAGCCTGTTTTCTGTGATGGGATTGTTAAGGCTGAAAAAGCTGATAGTGAGTGACTTCACATTCTTCAGAGCCATCTCTAGTCTCTGAGCTGACTACTGACTAGAGCCTGTCTTTATTCCACCCAACACTCCCACTAGTTGAGTCTGTGTTCTCCTATTTTCCCGCACTCCAGTAGAAGGCACAGCTGTGGCTTTCAGAGGTGGGTGTGTGAGGAGGTGGGAGGTTAAGACAGCTGCATCATGGGTCCGGACCTTGTGACTTCATTTTTTTCACTCTTTTGCTCTTATAGAAAGATTAAGTAACAGCATTTCAAAAGAGCAGCTGGCACTACCCTCAGTCCACAGTGATGTGAGTCTCTGTGCTTGTAGAGTCAGGAGATCTTCCACATGTGTGTGGCAAAGGTCTAGTTTGACAGACTGGGCAAATGTGAGTCAGATGCATACCAGGTCTACATGCCAGACTAGGCCCTCACCCAGTCCCCAGCCCAGTATCGTCCTTTCTGTGGAGCTGTTGGCCACACTGTGAGTTGTGGTCTGGTTGTCTGGAGAGGACTGCGCCGCTGCTGGTGTGATTCACTCGGTGTCACTGCAAGTATATGACTGGAGACACTAGGAACGTGCTGTAACTTCCCAGGAAGAAATAAGGGGGTCCGTCGGGGTACATGTTTTAAAGTTTACTCATCATTTTTTGGGATGAACTATGTTTCTGTTTTGTAAATCAGGAAACTTAAAACTCCAAATGTTAGGAACAGATAGATTTTGTTCCATTTTTATTTGTTGTTGTTGTTTTTGTTTGTGTTTGATGTTTGGAGAAGTCTTGAGGTACAAATGAATGAATAGACAATTTCAAAACAAAGTTTCAACTTCTTTACTTTGCAATATATCTGTGGATATTCAAGATTACTATCAGCAGTATGTTGATACTTACAGTGATGTTTTTATGCAGCTAAATGATATTGTTCTGTGGGTCACTGAGGAAAATGATGGAAGGCTACACTGTTGATCTTCCTGCTTCAGGAGACAGTAATTAAACCTTTGTCTGTTTTTGTTTTTTGGGTTTTTGTTGTTGTTGTTGTTTTCTGTGTAACTCTGTAGATGAGGCCTCACAGAGTTTCCCTTGCCTCTGCCTCTTGAGTGCTGGGATTAAAAACACCAACTGTCTGTAACTAAAGCTTTAAATCTTGCCAGAGTGTGGGCAGGTTAGTGTGCCCCTCCCTCTCCCTGCTCTCTTCCCCTACCTTTCTCCTATTGTCATGGTTCACTCTCCTGTCTCTCTTTCCCATGTCTTTGCCCATGTGTCTCAGTCTATCTTTGTATCTATTGCATTTTGAATCCCAGAATCATGCTCACTGTTATGAGAACATTTTGCTCAACCTTTAATTTGTTCTGGAATGTATTCTGTTTGTTTGGAAATTAATGCTAATTAGCAGGATTATGTTTCTCCTTAATGTTCCAGTCTCTAGTTTTGAAAAAGGAAATAACCATGGCTTACAAATATGTGTTCCCCTTCAATTTCTTGTGTCTTCCAATTGTCAGATGCCATAGGAAAATTTTTTATGAATATAATTAAATCACCAAGTCCTATTTGTGCGTAGCATGTCTTAAGTAACTGAAAATTTAAAGCAGAAATACATGTATCATTGAATTTTGACTTTGTATCCCCAAACATGTTATCTACCATAGCCGCTTAAAGGTAGCTATACTCTTGGACTAATTTTTTGGAATGTGACATGAATTTGAAGTCATTCCATCGTTTTTGCTAGTGACTCACAGAATAACAAGAAGCTCAGCTCACTGCTGATCAGCAGCTTGAAAACTGTGGTGGCTGAGAGACAGCAGCTGGGGGCACGATGTCATGTCACAGTGCAGTTGTCTTCAGCTGACACTGTAGTACTTCTCCCTCTGATTAGCCCTCTGATTAATGTGTACTTTGTGTCTAAGTGCTTCAGCCATGAACTTTATTTTAAATTAGAAGTGCTGCAGGGTTTCTCAAGAAAAGGGGGAGAAATAGAAAAAAATCAAATCTACATTTGTATGAAAACTAAGGGCCTTGTTTCTATACCTCATATATTTATGTTTGGTTCTATCACAGTATATGTGGCAGAATTGGAAATGATTATTAATTTGCATTATTTTTATCTTAACTCTGTAGCAGTATGATATACATGTATTTACTAATGCTGAATGAGTTTTCCTCTAATTTTTTGTGCGTTTTCCCCCCTTTTCCACCAAGGCCTTATCTCTTTGGAGCGGGGTGTTTTTCCATAAAAGCCCCATGGTGAGTTCCTGTTCAGCCCCGCATGCCTAATTCCTTTGCTGTACTCTCACACAATAACTGTTTTATAGTTTGTTTTCAGTTGCATGACCTCATCACAGATAGATGCACCAAGTTACCAGACAAATAGGCATGAATGTCAATATTTAAACCTTTTAAAAATAGTTTCTTTGGTCTTACTTGAATCAAAACAAAAATTAGTTTTGTTTTGTTTTTCTTTGAAAGAAGGCAGAAGAACTCTCTTTACCATGTTGGTGAATAAAACAGCATGTCTAGCCCCAGGTTGAGACCGTTTAATAGGAAGTTCCTACAGGTTGATACTAGAGTAAGAAGTTTGTTTTTAAATGCAAATGTATTGAGGGCAAAGTTTCGGTGTATTTTATTTGGTCACAAAGACTGTTGAACTCTGCTTGAATAGATTAGGTATTTAAGAAGCTGCAAGGTGCTAGGTGGAGGTAGTGCACGCCTTTCATCCCAGCACTTGGGAGGTAGAGGCAGGCGGATTTCTGAGCTCTAGGCCAGCCTAGTCTACAGAGTGAGTTCCAGGACAGCCAGGGCCACACAGAGAAACCCTGTCTCAAAAAAAAAAAAAAAAAAAAAAAAAAAAAAAAAGAAGAAGAAGAAGAAGTTGCAAGGTAAAGGAAAGTATATTTTGATACAGACTTTTCCATGCCATTCTGTTGTCAGCATAAGGCATGATAACTCTAGAAAAGACAGGGTGTATTTCATAGTTTCTTTTGAAAATACCGGTTAGGATGGGTTAAACATCTGATATCAGGTGCTTTACTAATTACCAGTTTGGGTTCTAGAATAGAGCTGTCTTGCCCTTACATATCAGTTTATACATTTACGAGCACTGTGATCTCAGATATCTAGAACTTGTGTTCCTGTTTTCCTTATATATGTAATGAAATTTAATATATAAATGCATTTCTATCCATGATGACAGTATTTATAGTAGCATTCACTAGATGGTAACTCCTCTGAGGACTGACTCTTGAGTGCTTGGGGTGGACACTGTTTGAAAAGATGCACCCCTCTAGACAGGGTTTCATTATGTAGTTCTGCCTAGCTAGAACTCCTATATAAACCAGAGTCTGAATGCTGTGATCAGAGGAGTGTGCCAGCATGCCCACCTATCTTTATTTTTTAAGGACATATGAGACAAAAGGAAGTTTTTAGAAATGTAAGGTATGTGAACTTTTATCTGGTCCTCTTCACTGTGCCCTGTTATATGTTGAACAGTGTTTTATCTAGGCATATGCTACATGCAGGTGATTGCAGCACCCAGGAGGAAGCTCAGACAGTAGGACAGAAGTTCAAGTCCGGCTTGAGGCGTGTAGTAAGATTATTTTCCACAACCAACCAGTCTTTTACTGTTGACTGTTTTTTCACAGAATACATTCAGTGTTCCTGTGCTCTGGGAATGGCAGCTTTCATGACCACATAGGACTAGTTAAAAGAAAATGAATCTCCATCAATTATTCACCTTTATAGTTCAGTATCATAATTGGAGGAGCATCAACAAAACTGTTCTTAACAAATTCAGAGTATACAGAGACAAATCCTCTGAAAGTTGATCTTGCTTTTTTTTATAAACCAAATTTCTTCTCAAAACTAGTAAGATACATGGATTTTGTTGGCTCAGAGTGAATAGGACATTTTAAATGCCACATCCAAAATATTGTTAAATGTCTTTGTGTAGTAAATGTGGAATTAAATTCCATTGGAGTAAATTCCATTCCTCAGTCTGAGTACAAAGCAGAGTTTTAGCATGTTAATAAAGATTGAAGTTTCGACATGAACTAAAGATGGAGTAACAAATGCATGTTAAATAAGAAAAGTCCATTCCCCCAACAGCTTATGTGTTCCTCACATTTAAGCAAAAGCACTTGTCAACCAGAAATGATTTGAGGTTGAAACAAGATTAAAAGAGCCAGATTAAAGAAGGGGATCTATGAAATACGGTCGACTTTTAAATCACTGCTTGTCCTTCAGAGGACTGCTTTGTGGTTTGTTTGATGCCATCGTTAGCTCACAAGAAACTCGTTTTTAGTCACTTACACTAGACTGAAAGGTCTTCCTTTTAAATATGTTACATTACCAGGGTGCATGTTTTTTCCATTAAGATCTTAATGAAACCTCAAATTAAGGCAGCAAAATGAATATAGATTTGACAACTTCTTCCATGTTGTTTATGAGAGCTGCTTTGTTTCCGCAGTGCTTGCTGTTTTTCCATGATACTTAACATTCAACTAGAGAATGTTTTTATTTACCGGTCTAAAACAAAACATTATGCTAAATAAGTATGTTTATAGTATTTTCAGTTGTAAGGCAATGCGTATATGTTGGATGAACATGAAATCTTTACAGCTTCTTTTAAAATGTAAATTTCTTACAATTTTCAAAAATTAGTTTTGGGTTACAACATTTGTACCTAGTTAAGGTTTTTGCTTTTGATATACCACAGTTTGCACTAATTCTTTATTCTTCAGTAAAAGACCTTTCAAAGTCTTTAAATAAATGCAGTTTCAGAGGAGTGCATTTTTAAAATAGCATTTTCCCCTTTGATATCACAGCAGGCTTGTAATTAAATAGTGCAGGCCACCTTTGACACTAGCTGTCAACCTAGGAGTTTCCAGTACTTCCTATGTTTATGTAGAATATTTGATTTTTGAATGACCATAGAAATTTTGTTTTAGACAAAATCCGTCCCATACTATACCCTATGCTGGTCGAGAAATACTATTTAGCCCAGGCTGGCCTAAATGTTTTGAAAGCCCTCCTGCCTCAGCTTGTTGGGACATTTAAAATGGAATTTTAATTTTCATGTTAGCAATATTGTGCTAGTGTGTATGTAGTGCTAGCTGTTAGCTTCTGTTTCTAAAGTGCTTTCCAAAAGTTGTATGTATATGTAGCAGACAGTCATGGTTATGTCTCAGGAAATCACCATTATTTATGAATGGCTTGTGTATTACTTATGAAGAAGAATTTAAAGAAGTAAAATTTATATATAGAATTGTAGTCAGTTTTTGTTTTGTTTTAGCAACTATTCTCTGAGAGTGCTTGGCTCAACTGTAACCCTGTTCTTTGACATGGTGGTGTTTGTAAGAGAGATCTCTTATTCCCTGCTACATTTTCATTTCTCTTACACCTTTAAGAATAACTATGATTTCATAACATAAATAGATTTGGGTGGATTATTAATATGTAATAGTTCTAATTGCCTCTCAAGTCTAATTTGAGGGGAAAACTTAGAGAAAAGTTCTAAATTCCTTTGAAAAGATTTATCACATGGAAACTAAGAAGGCTCACAAACAAAACTAATTTTTAGTCCTTTTTGTATCTGTTGACGTTCTTTTTTGTTTTTTTTTCTGAGACAGGGTTTCTCTGTGTAGCCCTGGCTGTCCTGGAACTCACTCTGTAGACCAGACTGGCCGTGAACTCAGAAATCCGCCTGCCTCCCAAGTGCTGGGATTAAAGGCATGCGACACTGGGCCCAGGCTCTGTTGAAGTTCTTAATGTATGTTACCATCCAAACTCAAATACTGACAGTTCACTTTTGTCTTTGAAAATAAGAGAAATGCGACTGTCTCAAGTCCTGCCATGATGTTCCCTCCCTCAGCACCTGGGACTTCCTTGCAGCTGAGTGTGCCACCCTTCTGCAGCCTCAGGTGGCTCCCCGTGGTGCATGGCACAGTTGTCTAGGTGAAAATCATTGCCCTTAGTATAAAGCAGGTGTCTCTAGAAGTGAGGGTTTTGTTTCTGTTTCTCTTGTGTGCAGTTGACTGTAAAGCAGACAAGAGAAATTCAGAATCATCTAGATAGTGATGTAGGATCTCAGATTTCGGGTATTTGGGAAATGATGAGATATTGGTAAGCTGGTAGTGAGACTGGTTCCCATCCTTAATCCCTTTCTCAGAGGATGTGACAGAATTTAATCTTGCTTTTTACTTACCATGTGTTTATTTTGCTTTGTGCTTATGTTATGTTTTTCTTGTGGATTTCTTAGGAAGGACTTGTTGCATGTGGAATTTTATGACTATTATTTTGTCATGATTGGCAAATGTGTTCATTTTACTTTTCTTTCATGTTTTGCTGAAAAGTTGATCTAAATGCTCAAGATAGTAAAGAGTCAAGAGATATCAGTAGGATGGCGTCTGAGAGACTGTCTGTATGCTGTGTTCTCCCATATGTCTCTATAAACTGTCAGCATGCATGCTGTGTTCTAGTCTATGTCTCTTTAAACTCATGAAGGAATCCATATAGTCAATCCAGTTAAATTTCTGTGCAACAATTAAAATGGAAGTAGTATTTGATATGATTGTGTTTCAATATAATAAGTGTATGAGGTTAAATAAATTAAGAGAAGTCCATTATACACACACACAAGAGTCCAGTGTTTTCTGCCGGGACTTGTTGATACTCTTCACTGAGGAGAAAGATGTTGAGAGCAAACCAGAAATGAGGTTCCTGCTACAGACTGCTGTGTGGGTCAGGCCAACAGTCGGTACTGCTGCTCGGTTTACAGCGCAGGGCCTGATTGTCCTGTTACTGACATAATGTCTTTCTGTGTTTTATTCTCCGTCAACAGAAGGGTTTTTTTGTTTGTTTGTTTTGTTTTTGTTTTTGTTTTTGTTTTGTGATAGAAATGCTCTGGGTTGTTGTAGAGAGGTCCCTGTGCAGCCTGTTGCAGAAGGGCTATTTTACTCCTGCAAGGCATGTTTGCACATAGTTTTTTTTTAAAATTAAGATTAGGAACAAACAAAGCTAGAGTTAGAATTTCTAACTTTTGAGTAGATCACATCAGAAATGTTTTCCAAGTAGCAATCATTTTTATTACATTATCTTTTTATTTCTCTAGAAGATTTATACATGCACATATTTTATGTTTCTGTTTTGCATAAATGACAAAACCATGCCAGATGTAGAGTGATGGTGGAAACAACTTGGTAGGAAGGAATGAGCTCCCTCCAATATGCTTCCTCTGTGTGCAACACTGCAGTGTGTGATGAGCGCGGAAAAAAGATCTTTATTCAACTTGACATCTTAAGTCATGAGATTGTGTGGTGCCTTATCAGTGGATAAAGGATAAATAGTGAAATATATGAATAAAGTTAGAGTTTTTTTCATAAATTTGGCATAATTTTTACCGTAAAATACCCTTTCTCGTAGCACATTTGAGTTTGTATAAAATGGTACTGTATTGGTGCTGGCTTTCCAAATGGAATGATATGAAGCCTATGGAAGTGTATTAAAATTTTGCTGTTGCCAGGCTTTGTGGAATGTAAGATGATAAATGTATAGAATGTTCTAAAGAATACATTGATGCCCAATAATTTTCCATTTCTCATGATTCTGTTAGAAAGCTGGTCTTTCTATTTCTAAGTCTGTTTCGAGCTGGAGAGATGGCTCAGTGGTTAAGACCACTGACTATCCTTCCAGAGGTCCTGAGTTCAATTCCCAACAACCACATGGTGACTCACAACCATCTGTAATGGATCTGATGGCCTCTTCTGACATGTCAGAAGACAGTGATAGTATACTTAGTATACTTACATACATAAAACAAATAAATATTTTTTTAAAAAGGTACTTTAGAAGAACTACAATAACTTTTCACAAGAAAGGGCATAGCTACTTGATAGTATTACAGGATTAAATAACACTGACCACAGCAAAATATCATCCAATGATTTCCTAATTTGAGCTTGTCTCTGGGAGGTGCCTGATGCTGTAGCCCCTCTACTGCAGACACTCTGCTAAGAAGCTCTTTAGTGGAGGCTGGGGATTTAGTGCAAGCAAGAGGACCAGAATTTAGATTCCCAGCACCCATATAAAAAGCAAAGCATGGTTTCAAATATCTGTAATTCCAGCATGGGGATGGGGGTAGAGTGGGAGGTGAGGCAAATATGTGGATCTCTGCATTTTGCTAGTCCATTGTTCAGTTGGTAGGCTTTAGGCTCAGTGAGAGAACTGTTTCAATAATAACAATAACAGCAGCAGCAGCAGCAGCAGCAGCAGCAGCAGCAGCAGCAGCAGCAGCAGCATTGTAGGGAGCAGTAGAGAAAGACTCCTGATGTTGACTTCTGGTATCCACACTTGGAGGTACAAATGAACATACATCTTTATACACACTAATAAAAATAAATTAAAAATTCTGATTGGTTTTTCTTTCCTCTTCCTTAAGGGCTATATTGGCCAGGGGCATGTCACAGATGGCAGTCACAGGAGCTTGTCAATTCTGTTTTAGTAATTCAGTGATGGATGAGAAGTGATGTAAGGCAGGCATACTATAAGGTAATTCACAAGGAGAAGTGCAGCCAGAAGACGGGTGATCCAGATATCAGAAGAGGGCACATAGGCACATATGTGATTGCCTGTCTGGTGGGTCACACTAGCAGAACAGCTATGTAGAAGAGAAGGTGTAGGACCATACCCATGATGTCTCAGAAATTGTTCTTCAAAGATGGATGCAATGTCTTTTCTTCTCTGTGAGTCTGACCACAATTGTTTACATTTTCTCTGGATATTGTGGGAACGATGTGTTCAGTGGGTATTAATAGTGGGTGAAGAAGTGGACTTTTTTATACACTACAGTGTGAACCATCATGGATATGGTTCAAAATGGAAGGCCAGCTGAGTCAATCCACCAGACAACAGAAATTCAAGATTTGACAGAAGATGAAAACTTGAAGGTAGACCACCAAATGTAGGAACAAAGAGGAGAGCAGGTTCTTAGGGAAGGCAACCTCAGTTAGCATGTCCGCCATAGCACAGAGAGAACGGACTTGCATTTGATAAGCTGTAAGTATTTAGCTCTGTCTTAGTCTTTTCAGTGAACAAAATAGGAAAATCAGGAATCCAGGAGGAAAAGAAAGGACAGCCAGGAATGTGGCTGACTCATTGCAGGTCACTTCATTAGAACTTGTAGCGTGCTGACACTGTAGCTGTGGAGCGTCAGGCCATTTCATGCATGCTGTCTCTATGTGCTCTGTGAGTAGTCTCTTGTCTTGATGTCAAAATGAACTTTTCATGCCGGAGGTATGTCTGCCCCCTTTTTTACTCTATCTTGAAATATCCAATGAAAGGTTAGCCATCTGAAAGGATTGACTATAATTCCAAAACGAGCCCCTAGTGCAAAAGAACTTTATTTTGTTGACACACTGTCTTACTTTGTAGCCTAGGCTAGCCCTGGAACCCAGGCATACAAAAAGTACCCCTCCTGCCTGGGCTGTCTTGTAGCTGGGACCACAGGCATGTGCCAGCTTTCCCGGCTCTCTTAGCAAGACTTTTGATGTCATTTAAATTTTACCCCCTGGTGTCGTCTCATGCCACTGGTCAGCCATTCTTTCAGGGGATGTACATGGTTGTGCCTTAGAACTTAATTTTGGGAAAATCTTTCAGGATTTGCAAGACTGAGGATCCCCATGGTAATTTCTAAATGTCCTTTTACTTTTTAAGCAAAGTTAAACCACCTCCACAAACTTCTCCAAGCAAATCGATGGGCGGCGAGTTTTGCGTGGCTGCAGTGTTTGGGACCTCCAGGTCGTGGCTTGCAAACAACCCTGGTCTGAAACGAGAAAAAGGTATATCATTTGCTGATGCTCAAATTTGCCATGCAGTGTTTCACCACAGAGGGTACAGTGCTGGGAGCTCCTCTAGAATAATTTTATATCTAATAGCCTAGTGGTTTTTAACTAAGATAAAAACTAATAAAATAAATAAATGCTAGTGGCCTTTACTAGTCAAGTTTCTCAAAGAATTAAACCTATTTTCTCACACAAATGGGAATTAAATTTGCCATCAACTGATATTTTCATTTATTTTCGGAACAAAGTCTTTCTGTGTACCTTGTTTTTAAAATCAGCCTGTTGTCAAGGCTTGAACTCCATCCTCTGCCTTTCCAATGCTGGCATTTAAATTTGTACACCACCACACCTAGGCACATTGACTGATTTTGCCTTTCACGTACTTATTTCTAATTATATTCACATATTGATCTCAGGGCTGACAATGCTGTGCCCACTCTCTTTCTTCCACCTCACACTGTTGCCTCTGATCTCGGCAGGAGAAAGTCGCTGTAACCTCTGCTTTATATGGGAGACTTGGGATCTACCAGTCTCACTAATGTTAGCTAATTTAGCCACATGGGAGTCTGTGTGGGACTGTGTGTGTGAATGCCTTTGCCTGCGGACCCTGGAGTCAGGGCTTGTGGGCTGCAGGTTGTTTGTTCTGGGGACTGAGTTCAGCCTCTGCAAGTTTAGCAAGTTCTCTTCACTGCTGAGCCATGCCACACTTAAAAACAAAACAGAAACAGTAATATGGTAAAAGACAACAAAAGAACTTCCCCCAAGCACCAAAATAAAAGACTATTACTGAGAGAAGTGTCAACGCCTGTGGTTATCATTGGTCATCTTGAGTTATTAGTATTACTATGTTTACATTTATTTATTTATCAGCTTTAAATTTTTAAGACGTATTTCTCTCTAATTTTAAATGTATGACTATTTTGCCTGCATATACATACGTACACCAAGTATATAACTGGTATCCATGAAAGTTAGAAGAGGGCTTTGGATCTCTTAGGCAGTAGTGAGCTACCATGTGGTGCTGGGAATTGAACTTGAGTTCTTTGCAAGAGGAGTGCATGCTCTTAATCACTGAGCCAGTTCTTCAGCCCCAATTGCTATGTTTTTAATCCCTGCTTTTATCACTAGAATCAATATCTAGAATTTTTGTGTAACTGTTCTTTCAGTATGTGATTCTTTGTCACATGTGTGTGTGACACATACATACGTACGTACGTACATACATACATACATACATACATGGAGAGAGAGTTTATTTCCAGTTATAGAGCTTGAGGCTAGGGTCTGTGGTCTCTGTATAGAAGAGAATGTCTCCATTTGTACACCAAGTATATAGTTTTGTATGTTAGAATTTTCCCCTGATTACTTTATTGTGATTCAATTAGGTCACGCACTGGCTTTCCCCAGATGTTCCACAGTTGGTTTTGTTCTTGGCAAAAGTGGCTCTCCTCTGGCTCCCTGTTGGCAGTCAGACCTTAGGCTCTTCCCTTGCTATCACCTTTCATGACCACTCCCATGTAATCCAACCTTAGCACTGCTAGTCCCTTCCCATGGGAAGGCTTGGGGAGTGAGCACGCCTCCCATTTTCTTATCCAATCTTTATTTTTTTGTTACTGCCTTTGGTTTGATGATACTATCGGAAGGACTTTTTGTTATTCATTAAAACCTTCTGCAAAGCTCAATTTCAAATGCTTCTCCTGGCCGTCCTAATTACCCCTTTAGCTTGCTACTCCTTTATGCCCCTCTGGCTGGTCATTGGGCGTTTTTGCCAATCAGCTGTAATTGATTCGTCTGACACAGAGATAAGATGACCCACACAGGTTTCATAAGACAGTATCCTTGGTTTACTGTAAAACGTGAGATTTAGCACGGAGCCTGTTCGAGCATCCAGTACATGTGTATTTCTTATAAAGTCATTCTATTACATTCAAACCCAGCACTGATTTCTCTGAGGATGGCTGGCCTTCCTTTACTACTAGAGCCTGTAATCTCATTGAGAAATGGATGAGGAACTATTCGAGAAGGGAACTTTACTTTTTTATTTTTTTCATGTTGTTCCCTGTTTATGGAGAATTTCCATTTGCTTCTCGGCCCACTTGTTTTTAGTCGTATTTCAAATGATGACCTTCCACAGACAAATAATGTGTTTTTGTGTTGTTTGCTTGTTTGTTTTGATCTAGATGTTTTCTGTGTGTGCTGACTGTGCGTTTGTGCGTGTATGCATGTGTGTGTGCAGATGCCAGAGTGCCCAGCTCTGTTTTTCTCTGCTTTCTTCCCCTTTTTAGTGCTGGGATTACAGACTTGGGATTGACTGTGCCTGCTAGTGGTTTGTTTCTTGTTTTCAGGTGGGGTTGTTTGTTTGTTTGTTGTGTTTGGAGGGTATGAATTCATGCTCCACTGTTGGCATAGTAAACATTCTTAGCTCCCCAGCAGCCAAACTTAACTCTACCCAGAAAACATGGTTGAACTTTTCAGAATGCTTAGTTCCACACATAGCTTTCCTGCAGGTCAGCTCATTATTTAAGCCAGGGTAATTAAATTTTGTTTGCTAGATTGTTCATTTCCAGGTAGTCCCTTCACATCCTACTCAATGTCTTATATTTTTCATAATATGTGGCAAAATCTATAGTATAGAAATACAAAATTTTGCAATATAGTGTTTATCTATACTACAATTTTGAGCATTATGGCATAATTGTTGAAACCAATTGATGTATATCCCATAACTTTGGTGGCATGTTCACTGGTATCTGCTTATGCACAGATGTGCTGATGCAGTGGCACAAAGCTCTCCCCTTTCTCTTTCATCTTTCCATGTCAGACAGCAGGGTCAGTAAAGTAGAAGTCCTACTGTGACCTTTCTCTGCCATCTTTCCATGTCTTATTCTGATTCTCTGTTTGCAGATCAGTCCAAACAAGTTGTAGTTGAATCTCTTTACATCATCAGCTGCTATGGGACCTTAGTGGAACACATGATTGAGCCCCGGCCGATCAGTACTGCTCCCAAGATAAGTGACGACACACCACTGGAGATAATGACGTCACCCCGTGCCAGCTGGACACTTGTTAGGTAGTTCTCCATTCCACTTCCTCCAACCCCTGTTGCAAAAAGATTAAAAAAAAAATGTGCCCTTTGTGAAATCTCAATGCAAATACCTAGCTCTGAAGTATATTCATCCACAAGGATATGCTTATTTGCACATATTGAACTTGATTCTGATGTTGGCTCTCAAATCTTGTGCAAATGGGAGTATACACTATTGCCTGGCTTTTGTAACCTGGGAAGCCTTTAGTCCATTTTATTTCCATTGGATAGGGTCTACATGCAGTGAAAGGTAAGCACTTCGAGTCCTGTGTGCGCCCTCTGAATCACTTTTCGTTGTCAGGTAAAGAAATCCTGCACCATTGCTTTCCATTTCCCCTTGAGTTGTAGCCAACCATAGCTTACTCTGTATTGCCCACCTTTGCCTCTCTGGCCACTAAATGATGGAATCGTGTGCTATGTTATCTTTCGTGTCTGATTTCCTTCAGCATATTTTGAAGATCCATATTAATACAGTGTGTTATGTAGGTGTACCACATTTTGTTTACCCATTCATTAACTGGAAGACTTTTTCACTCTGTAGCTGTCACTAATATTGTTGCTGCAAATATTCACACGCACAGTTATGCATGATGATATTTTGCACTGTCTCTGGGATGTAATCAGAAAGTATCTCTATTTGAGCTTACTGTATTTGTGGTTGTGAGCCTCACCTTTACTCTCCAGCCCATTTGAACTTTTTGTTGTCTCTCTGTGTATCTGTTTCTTGGTTTTGTATTTCCCTTATTGTAGTGCCACATGCTCCTTGTAAGTTATACCACTGAGGGAAATATAAACTAATACAATGAGATCCTAAGGTCTCCTTTAAGTGATAATCCAGGATCCAATGGCTAGAAATGTTTAAGAATTATTTCAATGCATCCAATTTGTAGAATTTTTATAAGCTAGCAGAAAGAGGAAGAAATGAAACCTAGAATAAAACCCATTTAATATAATGAATTGTACAAGAGAGAAAAAAAAAGACCAATCACCCGACATGTATAAAAGGAAACAGATAAAAATGGATATGAAACGACCCCTCTCCTTTTGACATTTTAAAATAGTCTATTGATTTCTGGAGGCTCCAGCATTCTTTACTAGCACTCACTGTGCTGGACTGATCTGGTCCATATCTGATTTATTGAGCTTATTCAAAATTGGACAGATGTGATTAAATTTTGGCAGTCTCACTGTTGAACTAGCTAATTAGATCCAAAGAAGTTGTCCGTTTACACAGCTCTTTTCCTTTTCCCATCACTTTTAGCTACTTTGTTTCATGTTGGCGATGTCTGACATTGGTCAAAGATGAGATAAGATGGCCTCCATATAGTTTCTTTTCTCTGTCTTACCAAGCTGATTGTTCTCTATATCACTGAGGATCCACATTGTCTGTGCAGCACATTGCCACATCTTTAGTGTAAAAAGGTTTCCTGGTTTTTTGTGTCAAGTTAAAGAGCACTGGTTTCAATGGTTACACATTGATTTTTGCAAGTCTCTGTCAGGCTCTGTGGCTAATTTACATCCCATCTCTGAAGCTTGAATATTAATATTCTTCTGCTGTTTCCTTAGAACACCTCAGTGGAATGAACTGCAGCCGCCATTCAATGCGAATCACCCTCTGCTCCTCGCTGCAGAAGCAGTGCAGTATTACCAGCTCCTGCTGGCCGGCTGTAAGTACTTCACATCAGCTTATGCTTTCTTAGCTTTTGATTTTTGTTCCATATGATCTTCTCAGAATTTGCTGAGTAAATGGGCCATAGGATCTTTGTTTGTCTATTTTTCCAGACAGGCTCTCTGTGTAGCCCTGGCTGTCCCAGAACTTACTCTATAGACCAGACTCATCCCAAACTCAGATCCACCTGCGTCTGACTTCCGAGTGCTGAGATTAAAGGTGTGGGTCACAAACACCAAGCTAGGCCATAGCTTCTGTGTCTTTAGCTGGTATTTTCTAAAAAAAAAATTAAAATAAGATAAAAATAAAATAAAAATTAAAAAAACGAAACAAAAGCATAAAACAAGCAAACTGCCTATAACATGTGACCTATGAGGATATGGAGAACAGCTTTGTAGAGCCTAGGACCTGTTTCTGAGAGAACAAACTCAAGGTCTTCATCATAGCACACCACAATAGCAGCTGCTGCCCGTGGTGCAGCTTTGTTTGGATCCCTTTGTGCTCCTAGCTTCCTTGGGTTAGGGTTTGATGCTGGGATTAAAACAGGGTCTTGCACATGCCCTCTGGCTAAGCTGGTGTTTTGTGTTCCTTTTGTAATTTGTAGATACCGTTAGAGGTTCATGCAACCAGATGGAGACTTTATGTGAGCGGCTTGAAGAGACAATTTAATATTTAGTATCCAGTTTGTCCTCATAGACTTAAAAATGCTTTACAATTATACTTAATTTTTTTGTAGAATACAATGAATCTTAATTGAATTTAATAGCTCTGAGTATTGAATGCTTTTGGAAATTTCCCATATATCAACAACGATATCTTTTGGTTTGTTTGAGAATGAGTTTCTCTGTACAGCCCTGGCTGTCCTGGAACTCACTCTGTAGGCCAGGCTGGCCTCAGACTCACAGAGATCCTCCTCCTCTACCTCCACAGAGTGCTGGGATTCAAAGTGTGCACCACTACCATCCAGCTTAATTACTTCTTTATAAAAGGCTCAGTTAATCTGGGTTGGTCCTAGTTCATTTGATACCTGTTAGTTCTGATTAGATGACTGACTGTGATAAGTATCAAGAAGATAAAGGAAAGCTCAGCTAAAAACCACAACTGTATCTCTTCATTTTTCATACTAGAGTAAGCTAGTTGAAATCATTCAACTGTAGCTCCCCCTGAAACATTTGTCCCGTCCAATAAAACCTACCTCCACTGGTGATAACTGGGTCATCTAGTGCTTTCATGCACAGTAATGGCACCATCAAAATTACTGTGTGTGCATTGGAGGTTGAACATAAGGCCTTGCACATAGTAGTAATGAGCATTCCACCAACAAGTGTCCCTCTGCCACCAGTGGATGGCATTTTTATAAAGCTTACTCCTCTGGCTGTCAGATACTTAAAAGACAGGGATTGGGGCAGATATTCCTGAAATGAGATGAGATTCTCAACTAAGCAGGCCTGTGAGATGCTGAAGGCAGTCTTAGCTCCAGGAGACCTTTGCCAAATGAACCATCTTTCCTGCTTCTGTTGCCTCTGGACATTGATGGAAATGATACAGGATCAGCCTGGATTTTAAAGTTTTATATGTGCACTCAAGGTATTTGCCTAAGAGCTTTGGGTTTGCCACCAGGTAACTGAAGCTACTAGTTGCAGAATATGGACACTGGGACTCCAGTGCCGTACAGGCAGTATGCACCATTTACCCCTGTGAAAATCTCATTAAGAAGCCTCTGTGACTCTGTTCATCTGCAAGTCCCTTCACAGGAGCTCTCTGGAAAGATTATTCTACTTCATACAACACAACTTTAATATTTCTGGTTTTTTGGGTATATTTATTATGTTTTACTTACCCAAGTTTAAACCCACCTTTGAGCCGGGGCTTTGATGTCTGGTAGAACTCTCATCTTCAATGTACTGGACTCTGTGATTGGTCCTTAGCAATGACCAGGTGATGGTGGGGAATTACCCTTCATTTTTCTACTTATTTTTATTTGAACTTTGTAGTCTAATATAAACTTCATAAATGTTGCAGGGTTATTTTGGTTTTTTTGTTCTTGTGTTTGTAGAAAAAGTGTAGCAAACTTCCAGAAACTCAGGAAATGATACACCAATAGGCAAGGCTGATGTAAATAGAAATAGTAAAGAGACTGTCTTGGGAAGGAGAGCAGTGCAGCAGGATGTTAGCATAACATATACACTGTTCACATAAACAGTTTGTTCCATACTGAAGCATGGATGCAGCTTAGGGC
Organism: Montemys delectorum; assembly: GCA_019843815.1. Classification (NCBI taxonomy): domain Eukaryota; kingdom Metazoa; phylum Chordata; class Mammalia; order Rodentia; family Muridae; genus Montemys; species Montemys delectorum. The sequence continues at coordinate 27,557 of JADRCD010183257.1, forward strand.
AGCGACTGGAGACCTGCCCCACATACCGATGACATCTCACCCACCTTTGAGACGAAGCAGGCAAAGCCTCATCATTGTAGCTTTTCCTCTGCATTTAGGAAAATACCAAAGTTGAGGAGCCCTGACAGTGGAGGCCTGTGAGTTCATGGTAGACAGGATCACGTTCAAATGTGACACCATCCAGGTGTCACAGTGGACACCGAGAGGACATTGAGTTGCTTTGCTGGACCCCTGAAGATTGCTGTTTTTAATAATTTAAAAAGGCGTAATGTAATACAGGTAATGGTGGTGCATACCTTTGATCTTAACACTTGAGAGGCAAAGGACAACCAGGGCTACAAGAGCAACCCTGTCTCAAAAACAACAAAACACAACAAAAGGCTTTTAGGTAGTAGAGGTAGAAATCAAGACTATGGTGCTCGCTACTAAAATTGGAACGATATAGAGAAGATTAGCATGGCCCCTGCGCAAGGATGACACGCAAATTCGTGAAGCGTTCCATATTTTTTAGGAGGAAAGGACCTCGGCCTTGTGAAGGTTTTGTGCCCCAGTGTAGGGGAATGCCAGGGCCAATAAATGGGAGAGGGTGGGGTAGCAGGCATGGGGAGGGGGGAGGCAAAAGGAGTTTGTTCTTGTTGTTTTTGTTTGTTTTTTGTTTTCTGGAGGGGAACCTGGGAAAGGGAAAATTTACATGTAAATAAAGAAAATATCTAATAAAAAAAAGGAAAAGAAATCAATACTATGTATATTCTGAGCGGGAGAGATCACTCAGTGGTGAAAAGCACCTACTACTGTTTGATAAGACCTGAGTTCAGTTCCTACCACCCTCATCAGGCAGTTCATAAATGCCTGTAACTCCAACTCTGGGGGTCTGACACTCTGTTTTGGCTTCCAAAAGTACCTATATATGGTGTGTTTGTGTGTGTGTGTGTGTGTGTGTGTGTGTGTGATACCTTAATATAAATAAATAAATGTATAAAAAATAAAATTATTGTAGAAATTAGGGATTTATTGTTTATACTATGTTTTTCTTTTCAATATCAGGCTCATTTCATTGTAGTATATCTTTGCCCAGACAGAAACTAGCCCTTACAATGCCCAGTAGCCAAGCCATCCATCAGATTTGAGTACCAGTTCAAAGACCTTTGTAACTTCTTCTTAGTCTGCTCTCCCCCTTCTGATTTGTAAACTTAAATCAGCGCCTAACTAGAATTAGGTTTTTGAAAGCTAATTTAGAGGAAAAATAGTGCATAAAAAGTCACTCAGCCACAGCATGTTTTTCAGTTTCTTTAGTGGTCCCAAGCCTGTGGGGTGCAGGTGTCATATGATCCCATGTAAACCCATTCTCCAATGGAAAAATCATAAAGATTATAAAGCATATTGAACTGAGTGAAATTTAAACTAGAGTATATCCAGATATTAGAATTTTATATCTCTTTTAAATGAAAGGCTTAATTAGTTGTTAGTACATGCCATAGCTTAATAACTCTCAAGGAAATTATGCAAAAGAGAAAAAAGCAACCTCAAAATTTTGCACAATTGATAACTCCATGGGGCTTTCTTTGTGTGGGGTAGAAGAAAGAAGAATTTATTTCTGAAAGCTTGGTATATGGTAACTCTTCATTTTCATGGAACAATTTAATATCTTTTTTAAAAAGTAAGTGTGTGTGTGTGTGTGTGTGTGTGTGTGTGTGTGTGTGTATGTGTGTGTACAGACCCATGCATTTTCACAATTGAGCCTAGAAGAAGGTGTTGGACTCCCTGTCACTGATGTTGCAGGTGGTGTGAGTCACCACATGAGGGTACTAGGAACTAAACTTAGTACTTCTTGAAAGAACTGCAAATATTCTTAACCTCAAAACCATATTTACCCATGAATATGATAGCAAATTGAAAAGAGCCTTTGTACAACTTGAATGTGTGTTGCTGTGATAAATACCATAATCATAAACAATACGAAAGGAACAGTTTAAATCATTAAAAACATCTTAAAATTACAGCCAGCATTGAGAAGCCAAGGCAGGAAGCACGGCTTAGGGTTTTGTTCAACTATCTTTTTTTTTTTTGATTTTTTTTTGATTTTTTTTGAGACAGGGTTTCTCTGTGTAGTCCTGGCTGTCCTGGAACTCACTCTGTAGACCAGGCTGGCCTCGAACTCAGAAATCTGCCTGCCTCTGCCTCCCAAGTCAACTATCTTTTTTATACACTCAGGCTACTTCCTTTGGGTGGTACTACCCACAGTGGTTGGGACCTCTATATCAATTAGCGGTCAAGAAAATGTCACATCTACAGACCAGTTTGATGGAGGCGATTTCTCAGTAGTGACACACTTCTTGGGCATGTCAATGTGACAACCAAGTTTTAGCCATTATAAGTTTAAGCCTTCTCTGTGTGACACCTCGATACACCCTCTTAAGATGTAGCCTTTCTTTTTTGTTGATCCTCATGATCTCACGTTTATGTTATAATATAAAGTGCGATATAATTTTAAATTTGCCCCATAGCCTTTAAGAATTCCAGTGCTTCAAAAGTTGAATCCTATTCCAAATATCTTAAGTCTATTATGGGTTCTTGTAAAATAAAATTAAGCCCTGTGGTTTTTTATTTAAAAGTGAAGAATGGAAGGACAATTCTGCTGACACTCAAACCCAAAATCTAATGGTGTAAAAAGCACCACCTTTCATATCTGGGGCTCACTCATGGTATTCCAGGCTCCAGAGTGCTTGGGAAGCTACGATTTTCTTGCTCTGCCACCTGCAAAACACACACACACACACACACACACACACACACACACACACACACACACCTTCTCTTGTATGCCCAGGTCAGCTATATTCCACACTTGCCACTATCCTCAGTGTGAACATCCCAAGGTTCTCACAGTGGCAATACCATGGGATCTCTATAGCAACTGTGGCTACAACTTCATCAGTGGCTTTACATAGCTTTATGAATATTTATATGTGTGAGGGTATTACGGCTAATCTTTGTTGCCAACATAACATACATGAGACCAGGGAATCCCTATTGATAAATTGTCTCCAAAAGATTGACCCTGCTGCAAGAGGCTGGTGTTTCCCCAACTCAGGTTGTCATGCTTACACCATAAGCATTGTATACACTGGGGCCTCCTACCCTCACTGGTACTGTTTGGTCTGCTTGCAAAAAATATTTTACTTCAGATCTGTACTGGCTAGTTTTGTGTGTCAACTTGACACAGGCTGGAGTTATCACAGAGAAGGGAATTTCAGTTGGGGAAAGCCCTTAGAGGTGCCCAGAAGATCGTGAGTTGGATCCCAGACATTGGTTTTGCTTTTTTTTTTTTTTTTAACTTTTTTAAAAAATATTTTTATTAGATATTTTCTTTATTTACATTTCAGATCATGACCCCTTTCTTCTGGTTTTGCTTTTGATTGTGACTGTGCCCTGATAGTTTCTCAATTAGTGATCAAGGGGGTAGGGCCCCTTGTGGGTGGTGCCATCCCTGGGCTGGAAGTCTTGGGTTCTATAAGAGAGCAGGCTGAGCAAGCCATGGGAAGCAATCCAGTAAGGAACATCCCTCCATGGTCTCTGCATCAGCTCCTGCTTGAGTTCCAGTCCTGACTTCCTTGGTGATAAACAACAATATGGAAGTAAGCCAAATAAACCCTTTCCTCCCCAACTTGGTTCATGGTCATGATGTTTGTGCAGGAATAGAAACCCTGACTAAGACAATTTGGTACTAGCATAGTGGGGTATTCCTGTGACAACCTGACCATGTTTGGGGGAGGATTGTGGAAGGACTTTGGAACTTTGAGCTAGAAGAACCATTGGTTATTAAGAGCTCTATGGAATGTTGTGTAAGAGCTTGGAAGATAATGTTGAGAACAGTGCAGAGATGGAGGCCTGGCTTGTGAAATTTCAGAGGGAAGATTAAAGACTCTTATCAGGGCCATGTTGTTTTGATTGTGAAGATTCTGTGGTTTTGGTTAGCTGGGGCTGAAGTATCAGCTGTGATTAACAAGATACCAGAACTACTAAAGTGAAAACTTTACATTACTGGGACTATTGATGCTGGTTAGCTGGAGCTAAGAAATTATCGGTTATTAAGAAGAGACCAGCATCATTGAGGTGACATCTTCTGGGAAGTGTTTTCTGAGAGCACAAATAGGTTGTGTTCCAGAGATAGCCAAGGTTGTACCTTGTGCTGCAGCAGGACTTGGTAATGTGTAAGAGTCACCCAGGTGGTACTGGTTTTGACAGTGCAAAGGGGTCATGAAGAGCAGCTGAGGCTCGGCACAGTGAGAGGCCACGGAAGGCCATTGATCAAGGTACAGCCTCAGTTTGCAATTGATAGCCCAAGACTGAAGGTGTCATGCAAAGGAGTTGAGGCTTGGCACCATGAAGACAGTCTATGAGAGGCTATTGGTAAAGCCTAGTTATAGCAGTGTTTTGGGAATGCCAGTACCATGCAATGACCACCAAGGACAGCAGTAGCAGTGAAGTACAGGCATCTCGAGCCCAGAAGACAAGATGTGTGCTACAAAGGGCAGAGCTGGAGAAGTAACCAAAGCCCTTAGAGGTGCCCAGAAGATCGTGAGTTGGATCCCAGACATTGGTTTTGCTTTTTTTTTTTTTTTTAACTTTTTTAAAAAATATTTTTATTAGATATTTTCTTTATTTACATTTCAGATCATGACCCCTTTCTTCTGGTTTTGCTTTTGATTGTGACTGTGCCCTGATAGTTTTCCCTCTTGAAGGAAGAAAGTATTTTAGTGGAGCCCACAGTTAAGAGACCTTGAATTTTAAAAGATATTGGACATTTTAAATTGATTGAACTTTTAATATTTAAAGACTGTGGGACTTTAGATCTTGGGGATAAATAAGAAAGTAAGGGTTGAGGCTTAATAGTGATGTGTTTGTGGGTCAAGTTGATAAGGGGTCAATTGTACTGGCTGGTTTTGTGTGTCAACTTGACACAGGCTGGAGTTATCACAGAGAAGGGAGCTTCAGTTGGGGAAGTGCCTTCATGAGATCCAGCTGTGGGGCATTTTCTCAATTAGTGGATCAAGGGGGTAGGGCCCCCTTATGGGTGGTGCCATCCCTGAGCTGGAAGTCTTGGGTTCTATAAGAGAGCAGACTGAGCAAGCCATGGGAAGCAAGCCAGTAAGGAACATCTCTCCATGGCCTCTGTGTCAGCTCCTGCTTCCTGACCTGCTTGAGTTCCAGTTCTGGCTTCCTCTGGTAATAAACAGCAATGTGGAAGTAAACTAAATAAACCCTTTCCTCCCCAACTTGCTTCTTGGTCATGATGTTTGTGCAGGAATAGAAACCTTGACTAAGACAAGATATAATATTGAGCTTCATTTTGATATGTGTGTGTGTGTGTGTATATATATATGTGTACACACATATCTGTGCATATATCATTTATCAAGTTTCAAAACAAAAGAGGTAGTCACCAGATAAGTGTTATCTTGCATTTGAGACAAAGGTAGTAGTTACTGGATGAAGACTGTATATGTAGGATAAAAAAAATCAGGAATCATTAGATTTTAAGCATCTTTATTCCCAAATAAGTTATATTTTCTTTGTCTGACACATAAAATCCTTAGACTACAAAGCATTACTGTTTTTAATTTAAGTTCTAGTTATGTATTTGGTTGAATTTCATTCCACTTTTTTTGCAATTGAAAAGAGATGTTCTTTTTGAACACTACTAGTCTAGACACAGACTGGTTGACTCTGCCTTCATGCACATGTGCGCATGCGCGCGCGCGCGCGTGCGCGCGCGCGCACACACACACACACACACACACACACACACACACACACATACACACGCTCCTCTTGTCCGTAATTGACATAACATTGTCAGTGCTAAGGAAAACCAGCTAACTATGCAGCAGTTTTCTTCTGCGCTTGCCTCTCTCAGTGTGATGTTGTGTTGGTCTGACATCCTGGGTTGCCTTGCGGTGTGGTATATGAAGTGTGGAGGAGGCACTCAGCAGTATTTCCTTGCATTGTTCATTATAAATGTTTGCCCAGTACTGGGGAGAGGTGGAAAAGGAAGAGTGAAGTGTTTTTCTCTTGTAGAGGAAACTTGTAATGTAAGGCTTATTTACAGAGTATTTATAGTCCATTGTTGGCCACAGGGTGTGTCATGGTGCCCTGTACAGTTTGACTCTTAATCGTTTATTACATTGGAATATCTCACTTATTCATACTGTTTAGTTGGCACATGCTATTCCACAGAGAGATTATTTTGGTGATTATTATGGTGTTTTTTCTGTAAGAAACCAAAGATGAGACCTACTGGGTCTCATTTGGACTGTATGTGCTCTATGGCCTGATGATCCTTATGAAATTATTATTTCCCATTATGAAAATGTGTGAAATGGTTAACTTAGACTATATAAGTTTCAAAGTTTGGATCATATCAGCCCCTGGACTTGGCATCCATACATCCATTCATATGCTGTTTTTACGGGGAGCGTCAAATCAACCTTTGTACATGCAAATCACATTCTTGTCCTTACTTTTTTTTGTAAACTGAAATGAAACAGAGGGAAAGTGTCTATAAGAGGTGTTGTCTATCCAGTAAGCAACTGTTAATGTTACAGAATTCCTCCTGTGCTCTTACAGGATCTCAGTGTACTTTCAGATTGTTTTACAACCTGTGATGTTTCCAAGTATAGTTCAGAGTAGGTTCTTTTCTATTGATGATGTTAATATTTATTGCAGTGACTCGGCAGATTCCAGTAGTACAGGACATCGATCAAGAGAAAAGAAAATATTGGTCAGAAGTCTGTAGACCATTAAGATCTGTTCATCTCACGTCATTTGCTCTGTTCCAGTGACTTTTATGGTTCTTAGGTTCTTCCACCATGGATTGTGCTTTCTCATAGGTGGGTAGAGGAGAGAAGATAGAGAATACCAGCAATACATGTTCACCATTTTCTCCAAAAAACCATGGGCTGCAATTTAACGGCAAGGCTTGGTTTACCTGTGAGGTAAAGAGACAGTATTGGTAGGAGCTCATGGTTTGATGTGCCATCACTTCCATCAGTACGGTAAATTGCTAAGAAATGGATAAATGGGAATTTAGGGAAATGCTCCAGCTGTCTGCTCTGTTAGTGGTAGCAGGAGCTCTGGCGCCATTTCAGGATCACTATTTGTATGTGTCTGTCAGACTTAGAATACAGTCGTTTTTCTCTGTTTCAGCCTTCTCTATAGAATTTCTGTCAATTGTTTGACTCCATTAAGTGTGCAGAGGAAATAAAAGCCTGAACAACCAATCCACCAGGGGCTATGGATAGACCCTTTCTTTGTCCATCCTCAGAGCACTGCATTAGGTCTCATTATCCATTTATAATAGGTGACCTCTGCCCTCTGGAGTCATAGAAAATATTTAGTGTGCTTTTCTTACACATAGGGTACCTTTCTTAGCAGACATAAAACAATGGCACGTCTGATCGTCTAGAGGACTAGTTTACACTGCAGATTTTTAAATAAATATACAATCTTGCAAAAAACAAAACAAAACAAAACAAAACAAAAACCCTCTTTCTCTCCCTGTCTCAAAAACAAAAACAAAACAAAACAAAACAAAAAAAAAATATACAACCTTGCACCAAGTCAATATGGTCAGTTTTCTTCCTTGCTCTTCCATGGTTCATAAAGGGGCCAGTGAAAACCTAATATAAGGAACATTAACTTAGTATTCAGTGTCGCTCTTTTTCATTCCAATTCAGAAAATTTTGTCTTCTAGAAGTGGTTTGCTTCCTCTATAATTTCAGTTTACTGGTACAGAAATACACACTGTCTTAGATATAGTGAACGAACTGAGCCGTCATCCTTCCTAGACTCAGGATTGCTCTTGAGATTATTAGTGACACTAAAAAGCCAGTCTTTTGCCCAACTTGAGGTTACTTTTGTGCTGCGAATTTGGAGCAGCTCCCAGGAAGCACTGTATAGCTAATGGTTTTGCTTCCAGTTCATGGTTCATAGACAGACATGGACACGAAGGAGATAGAAGAGTGATTTGATTTTTGTTTAAGCATGGCCATGAATCCAGGCACAGATTTTTCTCTCCAAACCAGTTACAGAAAACCTAATAGTTGTTAGCATTCTCTCCATGGCAAGAATTAATATATTAACTAGATTATAGCACTGTTTGACAAACTGCTTACTAAATACATCAAAATTGATTTGGGGATTCTGTTTTTGAATTGACAAATGGCTGCATTAAGAAGGGGAGGGAAAGCCATTAATTATAGGTGCTCTCAACTATGGGAAATGTAATCATATAAATATGGATCCCGCTCTAGCCAGGCTCCCCCCTCCCAGCAGTGCTGCTTCCGTGTGCGCCCACACCTCTGTGCCATTAGCAGAGCAGCTTCTCTCAGCTACTGTCCTGTGAATGACTTTACTGTTTTCTGCTAAAAGCACTAACATCGTAGTGATTTTCTTCTTCTTCTCTTATGCCAGGAAACTCCAAGAGAACCATGTAGCTTAGCTCTTGGTATCCATTCTCAATTGTGCCCTGATCTAAGTTTGTCTGTTCTTGTTTAACTCTGCATAGAAGGTAGGGCCTTCCTTTTGGGATCAGGAAATTTGGAAAGAGGTGATTCCATTTTCCTTCAGTGGTTACTTTGAGTTAGTGTTTTCTGTGCCTTGGGTTTCTCATCTTTATAATTAGGCAATGAAAACTTGACAACTCTACAACTTGTACACTCTTTACCCAAGTTTCTTTTTTTTAACTTATCCTGAAATTCATAAAAATGCAGAACCTAGGTGGCTAGGGAGCAAGCTGGGCAGTTAAGAGCTTTTACTGTTCTTGTATAGACCCTGGCTTTGGTTCCCAGCTCACAGCCATGAACACTGATTACAGGCGATAATGAAGTAAATAAACCTTTCAGTAATTCAGAACCTAACCTAGTTAAAAAAGGTCATAGCACCATACACAATGGAGGGGAGTCTCAACAGCCACCTTTTATTTTCTAACAACATTTAATATAATTTTGATATATTAGACTCAAATGTAACTGTTGTGCATTTTTAACAATATTTTCATACTTTCTTTTATTCGTAGGATTCCTAGTGTTAGTTCCTTCTTTTCCATATTAAAGTGGGAAGTTTGCTAGCATTGTATAAGTCAGCAGAAGTTAAGCACTTGCTTAACAGACATGAAACCCTGGTTCCATTCCCCTAATAATGACAAAGTAATGATAACAGTAGTTAATTTAAAACTTTCCTATGTTCTTGCCTCCTTTTGTAAAATGGGAATTAATGAGGCCTCTGTTAGAGGTTTGTTAGATTAAATGAGATTGCTCATTTAAAACGCTTCCCCTCTAGCTTGCACAGGACCAGCAGGAGCTTCCCCTCTAGCTGGAGTAGGCCGGTGGGAGCTGCTCAACCACCATGGAATGAAGTCTCTGGCTCTGCCAGTTCCTGGGACTTTATAATGGATCCACCTGAGTGATACTGCCACCATCTCTGTGGTAAACCAGCAGTAGCACAGAGATGGCATCTGTGTCAGATCTGAGTAGGCCACTCAGCAAGTGTGGCTCTGTAGTATTCTGTGCATTTTACAAAGTTTTAAACAAAAAACATTTTAGTTTTCAATTCTTACCTGAAATGCAAATTCCTTTTTCTCTTTGGTCTTTATGCTCTGATTGTCTTCATTCTCCGAACAATTTTGAAGGATTTTTGCTGTTCGTTTATACGGAAAGTTTAGTTTCTAGAATGTTCTGTTGATATTTGCCTGAAGACTTGGAAGTTTTCTTCTAAAATGAGTAGATTCTTAATTTTAAAGTTCTGAAGTACTAGGCTGGAGAGATGGCTCAGTAGTTAAGAGCACTGACTGCTTGCTCTTCCAGAGGTCATGAGTTCAAATCCCAGCAACCACATCATGGCTCACAACCATCTGCAATGGGATCCAATGCCCTCTTGTGATGTGTCTGAAGACAGCTACAGTGTACTTATTTGTAATAAAACAAATAAATTTTAGGTTGTTAGAGGACAAAAACCAACCATCAGACAGCACTATGGGGATCATCATTGTCAGACAGCATGTGTGGGGATCACCACCATCAGACAGCAGGCGTGGG
>JADRCD010183257.1:37660-91807 GCA_019843815.1 Montemys delectorum
TCAGACAGCATGTGTGGGGATCACCACCATCAGACAGCAGGCGTGGGGATCACCACCATCAGACAGCATGTGTGGGGATCACCACCATCAGACAGCAGGCGTGGGGATCACCACCATCAGACAGCAGACGTGGGGATCACCACCATCAGACAGCAGGCATGGGGATCAGAGCTCATGGGTTCTTCACATAAAGGCATGGAAGGCACACAATAATGCGGGTTACACAAAGATATGTTTTAGAAAGACATTGTTCTGATTTAGTTCAATTGTGACTCTTTGAACAATCTAGCCTCATTCATACAGTTCATCCCGTAGTTAAGAAAAGAGTCAAGACAATGGTCAATCGTCCCATGAGAAGTCACAGATCTAATTCTTTTCAAATGTTGGGAACGGGGATGCCTCTCAGGTTCTGTGTTCAGTCCCCAACATTGGAAAAAAAATAAAGTTAGGAAAAATAATCACAGAAATGGTCAAGCATGCACAAAATACAGCAAATTGTTTTGTAGATCTACCAGGTACCTGTCCTTGGTTTTGTTTCTTAAAAAGATATCTTTGTGAATGTGCGCAAGGTGAAAGGCCTTTTGTTGTGCCTTTCCCCTGAGTGTTTTAGTATGCATTTGTTTATTGATAAACTCTAACTACAGATGGCATGGGCATCATGGTTTGGGGAGTTCTCCTGGTGGCCTGGCATTGTGTCGCAGTAGAAGTTCAAACTTTGGAGAATGTTCTTTGGCTTTTGGAGAGAGCCCTTAGGTGATAGTCAGGATGATTTTCTTACTTCTGTGTTTTTAACTGATCTTTTTGGACTTAAAGGAACACATTGTGTATCTTTAATGATTATTTATAAAGATTCTGAAATATGTTCCTTTGTATGGGTTAAAAATGTTGGTGTCATCCAGGGTCTAAAAGCTTTTCTCTTTTCATGCCAAGATAACTTTGCCTCTTTCTCTTATGCAAGAGAAAATGTCTATTTATTTCTTCCTGCTGTATAATGACCCAGACTTTTCTAGAATAGTATTCGGCAATAAACAAGTAAAGTATGGAAGACACTACATTAACTCTGTGTAAAATGATTTTTGCTTTTGTAAATGGTCCCTCTGCTCTGTTTTGTTTTTGTTTGGTTTTGTGGGTGTGTTTCATGGTACTGGTGATCAGGCCCAGGCCACTGGGTTTCCAGGCAAGTTCTCTGTCACACCAGAATTTGTTTTTATGTAGTAAAATCTTGATGTCTGATTATTAAAGAGTTTTTTCATTTTCATCAGTTCAAAGTCTATATCCTTATGTTTTTTTTTTTTTTATAAAGTCTGGCACGTTTATAATCTTTGACTGTAAAATAAAGAACTGTTAAAGACTAGTTACTGTTACTGATCTACTCAGATCTGTCTCTGTCTCTGTCTCTCTCTATTTGTGTCTCTGTCTCTCTCTATTTGTGTCTCTGTCTCTATCTGTCTCTGTCTCTCTTTACATCTTCCTCACTTTGCCTCTGTCCCCTCTTCTCTTTAAATTCAATCCCTGGGGACTGTGTGCAGATCTTTGCATATGTTAGAGCAATACTTTACTGTAGAGCTGCACCTTGCCTCTTTTCCCCACTGCTCACCTCCCCATGCCTCAGCCTCCAACCCCTACCCACACCCCTTTGCATGTGCCCATACTGTAGCCTGTTCCTGAAGGTCAGAGAACTTTCTAAAGTCTCTTCTCTACACTAGAGTCTGTGGGAGGATCCTCAGGTCATCTGTGTTGGCAGTGAGCTCCTTTATCTTAGTCACCACCCCTTTCTTTTTTTCACTTTTAATAAAATTAAAAGTTTCATCTTGTTACCTAGCAACTCACTCTGAAGACCATAATGACTTTGAATTTACAATTCTCCTGCCTCAGCCTCCCATGAAGCTAAGATTGCAGGTCAGTGGCACCAGGCCCAAGTGTAGCTCTTGCTTGTTTATAGAATTTAAACCTGGGTGCTTCTACATCTAGCAAGTAACCATTCTTCTTCATGGTCACACATTTGAAAAGGGAATTATTTTTAATATTATTTTATATGTAAATGAACTGTTTATTCATTTATATTTATAATATATAAGTAAATACATAATTATTTATATGATTTGTATATTAATACAAATATTAATAAGTAGGTATATGTGTAGACAGTTGCATATGCAAAGGAGAAGTAGCAGCTCTTTGTCTCCCCTAATACAGTGGTATTAGACATAAGCCATAAGGTATAAGATATGAAGCCGAGCACAGTGAGTTTCTTGGTTCCCTACACCACCACAGTCATCCCTCATTTGCTTTCTCGCTTTCAGTTCTTGTCCTTGCTTGGACTTGCTCTACTGACCCTATTCATTGAACTTCTCTTATTCCTAAGATCTGGATTAAGTACCTGTTTTCATATAGATACATGATCTATACAAATTCAACTGCATCACAGTCTGTTTAATGGAAAAGTCCTCCCCTGTCTCTAAACCCTTCTTACCACTTCCCAGGAGGTTCCTAGTGTGTCACTGGTCTGTAACTGCTCCATAACTGTAACATGATAGTGTTAATTCAAAAGCTCTCAGAAAGATTTTGTAGTTACTGAAGTAAGGGTGGATTACTTTTTAGTTACCCTGCTGACATTGCACATGTGCATGTGTTGAAGTTTTCTGAGTGAATTGCAGATGCACACACATATTTTGTCGGCTTTGTGGACATGCAGTTGGATAGCTCTTACTTGACCTCAGTTGCAGATGTCTCGAAGACATTCCCAAAGTCTGTTTGTTCAGTTCCAAGTTGTGCATTGGGATGGTTTTGAACTTTTGCACAGCAGTTGCTGATCTGGCCATAACAGCAGTCCATTAGGCTCTGTTACAGTCTTCACTTTACGAGATCTTTATGGTCATGCTGAGCCCTGCCAGGGTGCCTCCAGATATCACTTGTCCAGACACACAATGCAAAATGACCTCTAGGACAGCAAGAAAACCAATGAAAGGTCCTTTAGTCATACGGTGGAATGAGACTTTGGGATCTGGAAAAGGAAACTGGAGAGAGAGGGATAAGATGTACCCAGAGTTGAAGGCTATTCAGGGAAGTGTATTTTCTTGTAGACAATAAGTATATGTCATTTTTCTAATTATACATTGCTGGTGACTGTTCTTCTGGGAATGTGGAAGAAAAAGAAAGTGAAACCAGAGATGGGCAATGATTGAATGCTAGAAAACTTTAATAATTAATTAGTGACCATCTATGGTACCCTAGGGCTAAGGTGCAGGGAAGATCATTGATCCATTTAATATAAATGTTGGGAAGCTTGTTTCTGTACATATTGTCCCACTGCTGTTGTTGGGCTGTTTGTTGTGAACATGCCTGCTAATAAGCAGGTCTGAAATGAGGTTGCACCTCAGAAATTCAGTGAGCTCCTGGTGCTCTCCATTCATGGTATCTGTAACAGTCGATTCTAATACTAACCATTTTTTCAGATATTTTAGGTGTGTTATTTTTTTTAGCTGATGACTTTCTCTCTTTTTTTCATAGACATTGAAAAATAACAAATTTTGTTATTTGATAGGTATAAAATGATTTATTTAAGTGTTCGGAATCTGGTTACTACTTTAGGTACAGATTGGTGGTGGTCGTGTTTTCTTCTGGGATGGTTGGCTCATTGGGAACAGTTTGTCCATTTACTGGTTGTTTGTTTGTTCTGGAGACTTGGTTTTTAAAGGCAGATTTTCATTTTTATAGTAAGAAGCCACATTTGCCCACCAGTTCTCCCTGAAGGCCGAAGTACTTTCTCATTGGAAGCAGGGTTTGCTTCAGAGCACTCTCATATTGTATGCTCGCTAAATAAACGCTGCTTTTAATAAGAACCAAATATATGTGAAAGTTTGTCCTTGAATGAGAGTTTATCACCATTGCCCTTTGGGTGAACCTTCAGCGGGAGCTCCTTCATTCAGGACAGCATGATGTCATTGAATTCACAAAGTTCTCTGTAGCTAGAAAAAGACTCATTGTTCCCTGAAATAACCTAAAGGACTAAAAACTGCTGGTGCATTATTGGCTTCTCAGGTCCTCACTACGGACTTCAGCTCAGAGGGGCTTTTCATCGTTTTCTGTGGGATATAGAAAACAAACACTCTGACCCTGAATCTAAAGGATATTCACAACAGTCCGCTGCCAGCCTGATGCTGCCGGTGCTCATGATAACATATAGAATGTGGATTTCTAAGTGTTTGTTGTGTTCTTAAGTAGATCTAAATTTGGATTAGTTTTTCAGCATAGCTTTAAAGTAAGTAGGACTCTTTCATCTGGAAAGTGAGGTTCTGTGAGGTCAGCACTTCAGTTGTGTTTGATGAGCATCCCTTCCTTATCTCAGGCTCTTTGCTTTTAGTCTTATATCACCATCTAACATCAAAATAGTCTAGGTGAGGGTTTTTTTGCTGTTGTTGTTTTTGTTTACTTGCTCTTTGCATGTCTGCCTCTCTGAGAACACATACTATAGACAGTCTGGTTCACAGTTACCATATAAAGATGTGCTCATCCTGTGCTTGCCTGTTGCTATTTTAAAGTAAATTGACAGTATTTCCTTTGTGTGTAGCTTGACAAGATGCACTATTAATTCCTGTAGCAATAGTAGTGGTATAAATGGTGAGCTGTACATGTTGAAGTTCCTTCTCCTTTTCTTTATTTATTATCTAAAAATAGCTGATAAGAGACTAGAAAGCCTATATGGTGTTAAGAGCACTTGCTGCTCTCACAGAGGTTCCAGCATTACATGCCGGCTTACAACTGTGACTCTAATTCCAGGGGATCTTATTCTCTTTTCTTACTTCCACGGGAAGGTAATGGGTACAACACATGGTACACATACATGCAAACAACACACTCATATACATAAATAAATAAATCTAGAAAAATAAAAAGGCTGATAAATGTTTGTAATGGTGCTAACAATTTTTCTTCAGGTAATTGGTATGTGTCTTGTTTCTTTCAGGTTGGGTTTGCAAGACACACAACATTAAGAAAGATCAAGAATAGTCTCACTTTTGGTGCTGTAGAGAGGGCTTGGTGGATAACAATGCCCTTGTAGAGGACCTGGTTTCAGTTCCTAGTACCCACATGGCATCCCTTGTTGCCTAGAGCTCTAGGTCCTAAGGAACTGTAAGCCCCTTCTTACCTCTCTAAGCTCTTGCATGTGTGAGGCTTATATATGAACATATACTCAAGTATACACACATACATAAAGATGAATTAAAAGAAAACTCTCATTTTAAGATTAAAATAGTTCTTTATGCCTACATTATTAAAAATGTGAAAAATGAATCATTGTAATCCTTTCTAATGTTGCATCTGAATTTTGTATAAAAAAGCTATCACATAAGGTTTTTTGACATTCCATCCCTTTTGGTGTCATCTACATGGCCCAGTTTCTAATAAGATTATTGGTTATTAATACATAGTGTTCCCTAGCATCCAGTCTCTGCTTCCTGTTTTGTGTTCCTCTGAACTTCGCCTGTTCTGTTTACACATGTACGAAATGCTCTGCCTGTATAGATTCAACATTTGCAGTTATTTTCCCTGTGACCTTCCTCCTAAGACATAAATGTCTCCTTTGTTAATTCCCGCCCTAACATATAGTAGAGAAAGTTTGAAATGTCATTAAGTATAGAGGAGGAAAAAAGGATATTCATTTTTTATAATATATTTCATCTTTTATATAATTGGTACTTTGCCTTCGTGTATTTCTGTATGAGGGTTTTGGATCTCCTGGAACAGATGTTAAGACCACTATGAGCTGCTACGTGGGTCCTGGGAATTGAACCTCAAACTTCAGGAAGAGCATCCAGTGCTCTCAACGGCTGAGCCATCTCTCCAGCCCAGATACTCATTTAATATGAAAAATACACTTTATTTTACTTTTATGTATTGTGATATTTCCAGAACAAATTGGTGAGCAAAAGGCCTTCTTAAAAATCTCCATGAAACCAAATTCATGGTTTCCTTGTCTTTTTCTTCTGGCAGTTTAAAGGAGACTTATTTATTGTCACTATTTCACATATACAAAGAATTCATTTCTGAGTTGTATATTTGGAATATTTACTACTTCCTTTGTAAAGCAGACAGGACAGAGAGGCTCCTCCTCCACCCCACTTCCTCATCCTCCCCAACCCCTGTGGGAAATTCCAAGCATACCCATAACCAGATAACAATAATACGGTAAACCAGTAAACTGCCAACTCAAGGCCTGTGTTGTTCTGGCTGTAGTTCCACTCCATCCAAGCCCTAAGTCCATCCCTGCTACCATAACATCCACAATTTCATAAATCCTAGTAAGTGTCAAACCACCCATTGCCGTCACTTACTCTAGGATACAGAGCTTCAGCCTTACATTTAAGGGACGATGAGAAACTGAGGGTTCCTCTTGGTTCTGCCTGTGACAAGAATCAAACAAACATCAAACAAAGGTGATGAATGATTCACGAACATTGTTCTTGAAACCATCAGTTGACTTACCATCTGCACAGTTTATAACAGAATTAGTCCCAAAAGAATGGTGGAACAATGGAAAATCATGGAAAATTGTCATGTGACTCTTTAGTTTGCCATCATAAATGATGTGGCTGTGATCATTTGGGCTTCGTGCTAAACAACAGCATGCCTGTGCTAGAGAGCCATGATTTTGAAGAGCTAGCAGTTAATGGTTTAGACTATTGCAAATCTTACATTTTGACAGTATGTTTATGTCTTGCCATAACCACTAAATTAGATCTTATTTCTTTTCT
This sequence comes from Montemys delectorum, assembly GCA_019843815.1. Taxonomy (NCBI): domain Eukaryota; kingdom Metazoa; phylum Chordata; class Mammalia; order Rodentia; family Muridae; genus Montemys; species Montemys delectorum. The sequence goes on from JADRCD010183257.1 coordinate 44,416, forward strand.
TGAAACAAGTTCAGATAAAATTTTATGGTCTTGTGTCTTTTAAAGTCTTGCTTTGGGTCATACCTTGTCATCTCCTCCTCCTCCTCCTTAATCTTGTTTCTTGATTTTGTTCTCTCCATACCTTATCTGGCATCATCAAATAAGATTGGCATTGCCTTTACTGTTTATGGGAGTATGTATTAAGTATTTCATGGATTCTATAGGAAGAATATTTAAATTGCTCATTTTGGGAGGGGGAGAGGGGTTGGAGACAGGGTTTCTCTGTATAGCTCTGGTTGTCCTAGAACTCATTCTGTAGACCAGGCTGGCCTTGAACTCACAAATCCACCTGCCTCTGCCTCCCAAGTGCTTGGATTAAAGGCATGTACCACCACTGCCCAGCTAAATTGCTTGTTTTCTTTTTAGCCATTTAGCCTAAGGAAATTTTGGGTGAGATTGTTTCCTGTCATAATCTGTGGTTCTTTATTGCCCATCCCCTGCCTTCCCTCCCCTGTGCCCCATATCTTTTTTTTTTTTTGTTCCCCAGTTAACCCCATTGCTTGTTTTCTCTGAACAAAGAAATCCAGTTCTACTGTGAACCTAAAAGTGCTTTTAAAACAGTGAAGTCTTTTTTAAATTAGGGATGGAGAGAGAAGCATAGAATTTAGGAATAACTGTACCTTCAAGAAGAACAGCGAGATTATAGACACATAAGGAACTCAGGGAGTGTTAGAAATATTTTGTTGTTGTGCAGTGCTTGTTTAGCATGCAGGACGCCTTTGGTTGGATTCCTAGCACTGCAGAAACCTAGTGCTGGTTCAGATGCTGTAATCCCAGCAAAAAATCAAGCCTGGGCATGACATTCAGAAGGCAGAGGCAGGAGGTTCTCTATGAGTTCCAGACCAGCCACAGGTACACAGTAAGTAAGACCCTGTGTAGTTCAAAATCATACTTAGTTTAGCTGCATAGTGACTTTGAGGCCATCCTGGGCTGCATTTAGAAAAACAAAACAAAACAACAACAACAACAAAAACGTGTTTCCAACAAGCAGACACCAGTAAATGAAAAAAAAAAGTCTATTGCTGTTACTAACTAAGGGTTCCCTATGTAGAAGAATACAGACTAGTTTGGACTGTATCTTAGTGCTGAAGAATTCTGGAAATTACTTGAAGTTGCTTGAATTGAGAAAGACAATATTTGAATAAATGTTGTTTGCTGTGATTGAAAGTGTTTCTCAATTAGACATCATGCATTTTTTATGCCTGTAGATAAAAGTAATTAATGGGTTCTGGGTTCTTTGATTCCATAGCCAGCCTCCCTCCAGCAGGTAGGTGTATCATCTCAGAGGACTGTAGGTTGTGGGTGTGCAGGTGGATTTAGTTGGTCACTAAATTTCCACAGCTGTTGTTTATTGTTTGTTTTAATGAAGACTCTTCCTGTTGCCCCAGCTGACCTCACGAGATCTCCTCCAGCAGCTTCTGAGTAGTTGAGTAGCATTTACCAACAGCCTGGCCAGCATTTGCTGTTAATTGGGAGATATTTCTATGAACTTGCTTGATCATTAACTCTTTGAATTACTCCTGTGTTTTATATTATAGAATCTATTTTAGCTTATTATGTTGTTATCTGTATCTCCAGTGCACAAAGGTTTAAGTCCTTTGGATTTTTTCTTTCTCCTGCAGCACTTCCCCCTGGAAGTCCTGGCCCCATTACTCGACATGGGTCCTATGACAGTTTAGCCTCTGACCATAGTGGGCAGGAAGATGAAGAATGGTTTTCCCAGGTAAGTAAATATATCAGGGCTACTACAGTAAGGGAGAACTGAAATCTGTGTGTATTCTTTTCCTTTCTGAAAAATGGAGAGAAATGGTCACTGGATATTATGAGTATTTCCATATTAAGAATGTCTCAAGTTGGGGGAAGATTTGAGGGACCAGGAGGGGATAAAGACTCTACAAGAAAACCAACAGCGCCAACTAACCTGGACTCTTTTTTCCTAGAGACTAAACCACCAACCAAAGAGCATACATGGACTGGACCTAGGTCCCCCACACTTAATGTAGATACTTGGTCTTCATGTGGGTCCCCCAACAACTGGAAAGGGGGCTATCACTGACTATGTTGCCTGCCTGTGCATTCTGTTCCCCCAACTGGGCTGCCTTGTCTGGCCCCAGTAGGAGAGGATATGTGTAGATCTGTGGTCACCTGATGTACCAGGATTGGTTGGTACTCATGGGGGCCCTCCTTTTTCTTAGAAGAGAAGGGGAACTGAGAGAAGGTAGGATCTGCAGTCAGGATATAAAGTGAATAAATAAATTAATGGGAAAAATAATCTCAGAAACATTGCTTTAAGTTTCCACACATTGGATTTATTGATGTTTATTTCTGCTCATGCAAATATCCAAATGTTTTTGTAAGGGCAGCTGAGCATTGTTTTGTACAAAGTTCCTGCTTTCCTTGCCTTGCTGCTTTTGTTGGCCTTTAAATCATTCCTAAAACAGCTCCAACCAGCCTTACCCTGGCCTTACACTTACCCTTACACTCCTTGCCTTACCAGGTGACTGTGTCTTCAAGTGAAGCACTTTGAAATAAAAGAGACTCAGGCAGATTTCACAGTGGAGCGATTACAGTGACTTCCTCACAAATGCTGTTGTGTCTGTCTCCAGTCTGACATCACTGGGGAGGATAATGACCTGTATCACATTACCAGTGTGACAGCTTTTATCAGACAGGTGCCTCTGAGAAGTGGAACCCTTTGTGGTGTTCCCAGGAAGACAGCCTGAAAGCTGAAGAGGCTCTGGAAACTGGAGAATAAACCATTTCTACATATGTATATTTATTCCATTCCGAAGCTATGCTCACAGATGCTCTAGAAACAGCGGTCAGGTTCCCCACATGCTGAAGCCCTTCCTCTCCTTATGATCTCAAGACAAAATACCCCATTGTGCACAAGCTCTGTCTAAGAGCTCTGGCAAAGAAACTACTGTCCTTCACTTGAGCTTTTCTGTTAGAAGCAGGAGTAATGTGTGCTGTCAGTGTGGAAGTGTATACAATATGTTCGTCCTGCACACAGCAGGAGCGTGAGCATGGCAACATCTGGCTATTGCCTCAGTGAGGTTGCACAGGCATCTGTTTACCTCTCGGCTCCGCGACACTGATGGTTTGGAGCTTAAAATACACACAGTTCTTTATCTGTGGCCTAATTTACATTGCTGAATGCAACTCCCAGAAACAGAAATCACTGTCCTTGATCTGGGTCTTTCCCCATCATTAGATCGTGTGCCTGCGCCCTCTCAGCCTCTCACACAGTCAGAACCTTGTCAGTTGTGTTTTGTTCAGACTCAACTGTCATAATCTGAGAAATGTAATTATATATATGCAATCAGAACAGGGACTCAAGGAATGTGGGAAGCACTTCATAAAGCCTTTTCACAGAGGTGAATACATTGATGTCAAGTCTGACAGAAGTATAGTTGATTTTTGCTGAAGATTTGTATAAACTGTTATTTAAAAGATCATTATGTAGTGATATTTGGGTTCCTCCGTCTTCAATTTGCATTTTTTTCTCACACTATTGAGTATAATCCTGCAACTCCCCCACCCTTTACATAGAGCATGATGCTTATAAAAGTTTGAATTACTGTTTTACTTTGTGTAAATTCCTGTGTCAATATTTATGACAGTTGAGAAAACATTTTGATCAGGTGTCCGTTACATGAGAGAAAATATAATAGCCCCTTTATTTAAAAATAGATGTGAGGGCTGGAGAGACAGCTTAGTGGTTGAGAACACTGACTCTTCCAGAGGACCTGAGTCCTCAGCTTCTACTTCAGGCGGCTCACAGCTGCCTATAACTGTGTTCCTAGGGATCCTATGCTATCTTTTGCCCTCCATAGGCACATTCACACATGTGACATGTGCTCACACAGACATATACACACAAATAAAAATTACATAAAGTAAGATATAAGAATAATTGAAAGCAACATCAATATATTACAGTATTATACAGGAAAAGCAGCTTCCTCGGTGAAATTATTTGGGACCTTACCTTAGCATTTGGAGAGCCAAGAACTTCTGCACAGTTCTCAAGAACTTAAAAGGATTGCTTTTAGTTGCTGTCATTGCATGCCCACATGTGATAAATACTGACTTAGCTGAATCTACACATGTGTCAGCCCCTAAGGATCTGATGGTAGTTACATGAGACAGACAACCCATGTTTTCAAATCTACAGCTCCTTTTCCTTTCATGGGATTTTTATGTTTTGGATACATGATGTGGTATGTATATTGTGGGTATATTAATGTGTGTATATTTCTACAATTTTGGGTTAAATTTGTCTTGGGATAATATAATTACATTATTTCCCCTTTTCCTTCCCTCCTTTCAAGCCTTCCTATGTACAACTCTCCCCACCTTCCATTTTCTTTAAACTTCATGGCCTCTTCCTCTTTAATTGTTGTTGTTGTTGTTGTTGTTGGTGGTGGTGGTGGTGGTGGTGGTGGTGGTGGTATTGGTGGTGGTGGTATTGGTGGTGTTGTTGGTGGTGTGTGTGTTTATTCACAAAAATAGAAATATAACCTGCTCAGTATGTATAATGTTACTTGTATGTTTTCCAGGCTGACCATTTGGTATTGGACAGTCATTTGTGTGTTGTTTCTTAGGAAAGACTATTTCTCCCTCCTCAGGGTCAGTTGCTTGTAGTGTTTTGTGTAGAGTTGAGGCTTTCTGAATACTCCCCTCCATACCAGCCTGTCTGTTGGTGTTATCCTTGTGTAGGTTAGGGTTAGGCAGTCAGGGACTTCATGAGCATACCCTTGTAGGAGACACAATCTCACAGCAAGCTTCCTGTACCTCTGACTCTTAAAATCTTTCAGTCTCCTCTTCCATAATCATTCCTGAGTCTTTGATGTAGAGCTATGTTGTCTATATATATTTATCGGGACTGGGCTCCACAACTCTGCATTTTGATATTTTATAGTTTTCTGTAATGGTCTCTCTTCCGTTGCAAAGAGAAATCCCTTGATGAAAGTTGAAAACTAATTTGCCTGTAGGTATAATGATAAATATTGAAAATATAGTTAGAGATTATGCTGGCCTAGTAAAGTGGAGGCTATAGGATGTCCTCAAAATTGTATGCCTGTGGGCTAGTGAGATGGCTCAGTGGTTAAGAGCACTAGCTGCTCTTCTGGAGGTCATGAGTTCAAATCCCAGCAACCACATGGTGTCTCACAACCATCTGTAATGAAAAACAAATAAAATCCTATGGGCTGGAGTGGGGCCAGAGTGAGCAGGGCCAGAACAAAAGGAAGAAGGTAAGGGGGAGATAAAGTTAAAAAAAAAAAATTGTATGCCTGTTTTAGTCCCAGATAGTTGGCTAGGTTTTCAGTATCAGGGATGGTTTTCCCTTTTCAAACAGGTCGTAGTCCAGTTAGCAACATAGCTGAAAGCTCTTGTGACAAATTCTGGCACATGAAAGCTAGTCCTCAGGGAAGACAGCTTCAGGTCAGATCAAGTTCAGGTCCTTTCAGTTCTGTGTCTGAAGTACATAGTGTCTTCCTTTCCTGTCTGGGGCACATATAAGCCAATAGCAGTAGTCTATAATGTTTTGTGAGTCTATTGGAGAACTTTGACCAAGGATTCAAAAGGCTTCTCATCCCTGATACTGGGATTTTTGTTATAGTATGGATCATGTGGGAACAGTTAGATTATTTTAAGATTTTATTTTAAGTTGTATTTATATGTTTGTGTACTTATGCTTATGTACTTGAGAATTCAGAAAGAGTGCTGGATCGCCTAGAATTAGCACCATAAGCCATTGTAAGGCACCCATTGTGGGTATTGGGAACTAACTGAAGTGCTCTGCAAGAACAGTGCATGCTCTAAACCACTGAGCTGTTTCTCCAGCCTCCTACGGTTCATTCTTAATGTCGATGAAGTCCAGTTAAGAGATTTCAGAAGTGTCCATGTAGGTCGTAATACTGATTGTATTTTGTTCTGGGTGCTCTGACTGTCTTTATTTCACTCAGGTGGAACGTGGGTATTAAGGCCATAGTACCTTGAAACCATGACTGTGTCTCTTTTTCAGGTTGAAATTGTGACACACACTGGACCCCACAGGCGCCTATGGATGGGCCCACAATTCCAGTTCAAAACCATCCACCCCTCAGGCCAGACCACAGTCATATCATCTAGTTCTTCTGTGTTGCAATCTCACGGACCTAGCGACACACCACAGCCGCTCTTGGACTTTGATACGGATGATCTTGATCTTAACAGCCTCAGGTAGGAGAGGGGAACCAGGAAGTTACCTGTAAGACAGGATTCAAGTCTTCCTTTGAGATGAGTGTCCTCTCAGTATTCACACTTCTCCTTTTGACACAGTGTCGTGTTGCTGACTCCATAAGATACCTGTCATTTGTTGTCACCACATAGGAGCTGATCAATGCAACACATATTTTAGTTCTGAAATGGAACACTTTAAAAAGCCAGCCAATTTCTGCTTTGTGTGCATATGTGTAAATGTACTGAAGGGCTCATCTTAATATAATACAATATCCACTTATCTTCTTGTTCAAATCAGACTAGGATATGGCCAGGTGCTGGTGGGTTACCTTAAATGAGTCCAGATGAATCTCTGTCAGGAGAATTATCAATCAGTTAATAAACTTGATTTGGTGTAGTTGCACACATCTTTAATCTCAGCATTCAAGACTGGTAGTTTGTGATATAAGGCCATAAGAACATCCTATGCAAACTTTTAAAATACCCGTTAAACATATAGATTTGGCTTTAAAATTGCCTTTTGACCTTCCTATTGTATACCTTTTAAAATAAAATTATGGAAAATTATATTGCAATCACATGATAAAATGCCTTTATTCTTTGTCAACAGTAATAACAGTTTCTTTAAAAATAATAAACTAAGCTAAATGTGATAGCACATACCTTTGATTCAAACCCTTGGGAAATTCTTTGTGAGTTTGATGCCAGCAGGACTTCGTAATACAGACCCTTTTTCAAAACAAAATAAACAAAATTGCTGCCAGGCTAAATTAAATTAGACTTTCCTTGTAGCAGTCTCCAAATCATTGACCACTTAACTGTCTGAACATTAGCTCTTTCTCTCATCCCCAGGCAGTCTTGCCTTCACTAACCATGCAGATCTGCTGCTGAAGTCAGAATCCAGGGTGTCTTCTTAATTTTTAAATTTTGTATACTTGTTTGTTTGTTTGTTTGTTTAGAGACTGATTCTGTAGCCCAGGTTATGTTGGAATTCACTATGTAGTCCACATGGTTTTGAACTCATGGATGTCCTCCTGTTGAATGCTGGGATTTGGGGTTTGATGTAGTTCACCTGGCCTAGGCTTATTCTTCACTTCTCTTTGCTCCTGTAACATATGTTCATTGAGTTATGCCATTTATATCCCACAGTATATCTGGGAATGAGAGACTCTGTCCCCTTGTCGGCGCCATGGAAACCATGTATGCTTTCAGCCCTTCTGGCATCACTGGTCCTATGGCAGGACATTGACCTTAATGTTTCTTTAAAACTATGAAGTCCATTTTTTTTTGTTTTTTTTTTTAAACAGGGTTTTTCTGGGTCACCCTGGCTGTCCTGGAACTCACTCTGTAGACCAGGCTGACCTCGAACTCAGAAATCCGCCTGCCTCTGCCTCCCAAGTGCTGGGATTAAATGAAGTCCATTTTTAAAAAAATTACAATTTTACAATTTTACTCATTATACCATCCTTTGCTTCATCTACCATTAAGATTGGTAGGGTACTAGGTGTGGTTGCCCATTTACTTCTAATCTAAAGGTACAGTTACCTTTAATCCCAGTAGAAATGCAGTAGATTTTTCAAGCCCAGCCTGGTCTGCTTAGCTGAACAGATCCAGATCCTGCCTTGCTTCTAAGAGAAGCCCATCTGATGTGACCAGTAATGGATTTTGCTTGGTGTGAAATTGTTGTGTGGTGACTTTGTTGCTGTGAACAGTATATTTCGGACTTGCACAAACTGTGACAGCCGTGTTGCTATGTAGTCTGATCTGATTCACTGCTGTCTATCACCCCTCTTCTTCATGTTCCACTTTTATTACCTAGGACATCTCATTCTAGTTCCTGGGTAATTGTATCTGCAAATACACCTTATGTTTTACATTTCATTTCTGTTGCTCCTAAAATAGCTCTATGCTTATATGCAGTAAACCCTTACTGTGTGAATTGCCATGTGCATACATGTACTATTCCTCTACATTACCTGGCATGCAGGCCTTTCAGTTGTTGTTATTATCTTAATAGTGTTTGTTTTCAAGCATCTGGAGACTCAGCATTTATATATTATCTTCCTTTTGATAGCCTTTTGATATTGTGTTTAATAAGCCCGTTTGCTGAGGTTCAAGTTTATTATTACATTATTATTGATAATTTTATGGAAGTTACTTAGTTGCTGCCTTGTCTGACCTCTATGGCACAACACAGCCTGTTATCTTGTCTTATCCTACTAAGCAAAATAACTATCAGTAATTTAGGTGGGGTGTCTCAGATCTTTAAAATTATGGCTGAATGCTGGGCGGTAGTGGCGCATGCCTGTAATCCCAGCACTTGGGAGGCAGAGGCAGGTGGATTTCTGAGTTCCAGGACAGCCTGGTCTACAGAGTGAGTTCCAGGACAGCCAGGACTATACAGAGAAACCTTGTCTCGAAAAACCAAAAAAAAAAAAAAAAAAAAAAAAAAAGATTACAGCTGAATGTGGTTGTGCACCTCTTTAATCCCAACCCCTTGTGGGGCAGAGTCAGGATAAGCTCAATGAGTTTGAGGCCAGCCTGGTCTACATAGAGTTCCAGGACAGACAGGGGTATACTACATAAAGAGACCCCCCCCCCCATACACACACTCCTGCATTATTACTGTTCCCTCTGATGCTGTCCATGCAATTTAAGAGTGTCAGAGGTGTTTGCATGTTTGCTTTGGAAAATAGTCACTGTAAAGTATTTTGCTTCTTTTCCAGTTCTGTTACTTTTTCTTTTACTTCATTTTTAACTTTTCAACTCCTTTCTTCAGCCACCAAACAACACAAGTTAACAAGAAGTTAGAGTGGTTGTGGACAGGTGAGAATAGCAGACTTTGGAGCTTTACTTTTGTGTGTGAGTTTGGGACTGTGGCTCCTCTTTTTAGGGTATGGTTCTTTAATGAATTGAGCCATACCAGCATTCATGATTTAAGGTCTGTTGTAAGAAGTGACAGTTTCTTTGCCAGTAACATATGTGAACTAAATTAAATTGCATTGCAGGATCCAGCCGGTCCGCTCTGACCCAGTCAGCATGCCAGGGTCATCCCGTCCAGTCTCTGATCGAAGGGGAGTTTCCACAGTGATCGATGTTGCCTCAGGTAGGATGCTTACAGGGCGTTTCTTTGCTCCTAAAATTTATTTTCTTATACATTATAGGGGATGATGCTCATTTTCTTTCCTGTTTTGTTGTTTCGAGTTTTCTATGTCTTTTTACAGCAGTGTGCTTCTCTTTGCTACTGAAAACTGCTGGGCACTCAAACATTCCTAGTGTTTGTGAGTAGGGGGGTAGAGGTGGAACTGGCCCTTGATTAAATGTAATGAACATGGTATCGAAGGCTACGGGGTTGATGACTGTTTGCCTTTGATCACTTGGAATGTCAAGCAGCAACCTCGACAGAGAGCGTAAATACAGTGTATGGATTCAATTGACTCAACCTGTGGAGTATCAGCGTGCCTGATGTGTGGCAGCAGAGACAGTCCGAATGCTGTCTTAGCTAGTTTCACTGTGGAAAGCATGAAGCTTAGAAATTCATCAGCTTAACCCTGCTATGTCTAATATAGTAACTCATTTCCTAGCCTTGCAATCAGCCTGTGCATGTGTCGTATTCATTTCTGGAACAGGAACCATTGCTGATTTTTTTTGGTGATGGTTGCATCCATTGAATTATAGAGATGTTCTCAGCAAAGCCTAGTGAATCCCTGAGTTGTTTGTGGTAATGAGCTTTCCTGTGTCTAAGATCGGTTAAAAAGGGAGAACATTGCTGTGGTGGGGAACGTCTGAAGATCTCATAGGAGGGTTACATCCCAAGTCTTCCACAAATGGGTTCATCAGTAATTCCACAGTAGTCAAAAGAGTTGAATTAGAGCAATTTTAATCTTTTGGTGGTTTCAAAATCCCCACAAATGACTGATTTGATTGAGGCTTAAACTGAAAGAGAGAGGAAACCATTACAAAACTGCTGCTTGATTCTAGCTCAACATGCGTAGACTTTGTTTTCTTATTTTTTATGAGTTATTTGTTCATTTTGATTCATTGACTCCACGTTAGATCTTATTAAACTGTCTATATCCAGGCTTATATCTTAACTTTAATGTAGAGGTTTTTTTATTAGAAAGCTCATTCTTGTTTTTTTGCTCTAAGTTGAAAAATATGGCTCTTGCATGCAACAGGCAGGGAGGTGGGTGAGAGGTATACTGGCATTTCTACATCAGATCATCAGACGGGACTTTTGAGATAAGTAAGGAACAAACATTTGGGTGTCCTTGATCTGCCAGTGCTAACAGAGTGCTGATTAAGATGAGGCCTTATTAGGCCGTAATTACATTTTTAAACTCGACAATATTATTAATTTTGCTCTCAAACTATTAAGTACTTGTAATGTGTTGATAAAGTGATTACTCTGTGTCAGGCTTATTTGATATGGTAACCTGAGGTAATAATATATACTATATTGTTCATAAAATATTTTTTGCTCTAGGTTAAGTTGTTTCATGATTACAGAAAAAGTTCAGTGAAACATTTAATACATTGTATTAGGTATTGTTGTTGTTTGCTTAGCAAAGACAGAATTTAAGATGATTTTTGATTGGAATTGAGTAGTGGGTTTTCACATTTGATCTGCTTCCATCACTGTCAAAGCCTGGGAGTTTGTGGGTTGTTGTTTTGTGGCCTTGAACCTCTGAAATTGCCGACCTTCTGGATAGAGAAAGCATTTTTGGTGCCTAAGCCTTGTTGTTATTCTCTGCCCATTTTTCCATTTGAAATCTATATTTACTTCATGGACCATCCAGGACAGTGAATATGTATGTAGCTCTTTCCAGCTCTGAGCAAAGAGACCTTATCTGTGGGTAATCAGATTTCTGTGCAAAATTCTCCTGGGCCACCTCATGTGGCTCAGCCCCTTTTGATGAAGAGTCTGTGTCGTCCATTACTTTGGTTGAGTGTATAATATTCTGTATCTAGCCTCCAGCTTCTTGAATCAGACCACTGTTGTTAACAGAACTACTATTTAACATAGTGAGACTAAATGATTGTAGTTCTTTGTGGAAAGACATTTATGGGTAAATTCTAATAGATCCTATTTTTTTTAAGGCAGTAAATTTGTTGAAATTGTTCCTAAACCAGGAAGTGCAGCTTTCATTGTGGCCCACACATTTGAGTTAGTCTTTGAAGTTTGGTGAACTGTTGTTTACAAAACATCCCCAGCGTGGGAGCTCCTCCTTTAGATTTCATTGCTCTGCATTTCCTTCTTCCATTTTATACTGCTTCATGGGATGTCTTTACATTTTTCCTATGGCATGTGTTATAGATGGCCTTCAGTTTCTGAGACAGAAGCTTCTCAAACTCTGTGGTGGAAACTCTTTTTATAAAATAACCTTACATTAAATAAACTTATATATGTATATATGCACACACACACATATATATATATGTATATATATATATATATATATATATATATATATTCTCTGACAGTAAATTTCAAAGTGAAAATACCTTATTTAAACCTTGTATTTGGGAGCTGGGAAGCTGTCTCTTCTCTTAGGAGCCCCTGCCGCTCTTCCTGAGGACATGGGTTCAGTTTGCAGCACTCATGGCATCTCACAACCATCTGTCAATCTAATACCAAGGGATCTAGTGTTCTCTTCAGGCCTCTGTGAACACTGCACAGACATGGTGCACAGAAATACATGCAGCCAAAACCTCATACACACAAAGTAAAATAAACAAGGGGGAAGATTTTTAAACCTTGTATGTGGAGTTTTTATTTTGCCTGTCTGTGTGTGATGTAGCACCGCACAAAGGACAGTGTGTGGACACCAAAAGAGATAACTGATGTTATTCCAATTCTCTTAAGACTTTTCTTTCACAATTTACCACATACTTACTGCTGTTTTATTTCTTCATGTAGAGATATATGTAGAACACACACACACACACACACACACACACACACACACACACACACAAGCCTGTGAACTTTCGTGGTTTAAGCACAGGGAAAATCCTGTCTCTGCAAACATGCATGCATCAGTTTCTCCTTGGGTCCACAGGAGATTGATAGCAGACGTTGTTGTTGACTGTGAGATGTTTCCATCTTAAGATCATTCTGGAGCAAAGTCTGTGGCATTTTATCCTAAGGCACAAGCTACCCAAAACAAATAGGTCTTGCACTGATTGCTCATATTCACACACCTAAATAATTTAAGAAACTGTGTTTTTGAATCATAAATAATATTTTTGAACAAAGCCTTAGGTTAATTTCTTCACATTTTATCTTTAATTTTTTTTTACTTTAAATATCTCATTTTTCTCATTGTTTATACCTATTTTAACTATTTTAATTGGTGTCTCATTTGAATCTAGTTTCTCCATTCCCTCTTCTTACAATCAGTCTTCCCCATGTGGAGCCAGTGGTCTCGCCTCAGCCCTCCCAACGCAGAGAGCACAGACACATGTTTGTTTGTTCCTTGGTTTGTCCATCCTACTTTAAAGACAGTGTGGCGTCATCTTTTCATGATTTGCATAATTAAACTGAAGAGCCTCTGGAGATCCAGTTCACCCTGATTGTGTCCTGTTTTGCATAGAGGTTGATGCTTACCGACAAAGAATTCAAAGGGCTGAGATTAAAGGGCAGATATTCTGGATCTGCATGGGGATGAGACAGAGCTTGTAAGTTGATCCACAGTTGCCATTCAGATCAGAGGTAGACCTTCTTAGCCGTCATAATCCTAAACCATCTAAGGTGCTGACTAGAAGATCTACCTGGTACATTGTTGTGGGTCAGTGGTTACAAAACTACAGTTGAGTGCGAGAAGCTGGGGTATTTATATTCATGGTCTGTAAGTTCTGCTAAATCTTCAATAAGTCATCTTTTCTACCTAGCTTGTTGTTCTCTGAGCTCTCAAGTGGAAAATGAGAATTCCGACACAGAATTTGGGTTCTCTTTATTTCTAAGAGATATATTTAAGTAATTTCCTAAGGTGATTCCCAAATATAAAATACATAGCATTCTTTAGAAATACAAAGGTAGTTTTTTTGAATAAATGATAAGGCTTGGAAGTTACAGAGTTCCAGTCATTGTGCGTGATTATAAAGTGACGAAAACTCTAGGCTTATCTCTTGGGTCTTCCAAGCTTGTGTTAGGACAATAAGAGGATTAACGAGAAGGGTGAAATGAGAAGAAGGCTCAGTGTTGGTCTGTGAGCAGCCCTTCCGAGGAGGAGAATACCAAACTCATTTATTAAGATTAGTGCTTTAAATTAGGGATAGCCAAGTATGGTCAGTATATCTGCTCTCATTCTTTGAACACCTACTATCTGTATAAAATTTAAAAGTAAGTTTTAGAAACTAGGTCAAAAGAAAACAAAATATAAACTTCTCCTTGAGCCTAAGGAAAGCACAAGGCTGGAAGGTCCATGGAGCTGGAGGCCTCAGGTAGTGTGCCACCCAGCAGTGAGACTGCCTCAGTCTGGACTTCACTTCCTTTATCTAGTGACGTGAGTGTTAAATTCTTAGTGCAGTGCTGTTTTCAGTTGTGTCCAAGACAACATGCTGGAACCTGGGCTTCTCCACTGCATGTGCTTGAGAATAACCACAGGCTAAAGTAAATAATCAAAATGGAAATGGTTGTTCCTGAGAAAAGACTAGTCCTGGAAGATTGTGGTGCCAAGAACCAGGACAGCTGTGACTCCTTTCACAGCTCTACCTAAAAAAGTGATTTCAAAATTAAAGCACTTCCTAGGTGTGTGTCCCCACAGCTCCTTATGAGGATGAAATAGGAGGATTGCTTCACCCACGAGTATGAGGGGAACCTGGCATCATAGCTAGAGCCAGTGGCAGACAAATGAACAAAACCCTAGTTAAAGTATCCTTTATTAAAGGAAGAACTGAGCTAGGTTTACATAGTCTGTTTCAGCTTAGAAATCTCAACTTGTTTTGGGTCAACTTGGAGGCACTTTTAAATTTACAGTATGATTTGATTTATGTGTAGCTACTGTATACATAGGCTAATCATACAGCCCAGTGAATTTTTATAATCACATAAAGACCACTCAGACCAAGAGTAGAACATTCCTATCACTAAAGGAGTCCCCGTGTAGCTAATGCACAGGTTACCTCAGTCAGTACTGACTCTAATGCACCATAATTAGCTTTGCCTTTCTGGAACTTGATGTAATCGGAATCATTTCACACATAGACTTAAAGCATTTTGGTTCATGATTTGAGATTCTTGTAGGTGTATCACTAGTTAATGCAAGAATGAATGCACCTAACTATTGCACTGATAGAAAGCAACTACAATAATGATTTAATTACTAGGGTTGTATTTTGACTTGGCAAATGTTTTTGAAGAACACCATTCTCCTTGAAAGACCAGGTGTCAGTATGTGGGTATTTTGGTGATTTTTTTTTTAAAAAAATGTTTCTTTCACTTTGAGAAAAATGATAAATAATAATAATAAATTAAACCTTTCCACTGAAAATTAGAAAACTGACAACCTTGTATCTCATTGTCCTCCCTGTAGGACCCAATACTTAAGGAGATTTCTAGTTAAAGGTGTGATAATATTAGCTAGTATAATTTCTCATATCATATAGTAAAGGTTATCAGCGTTCATGAAAGTTACAGTTGTATTCAAATGACCAAATTCATGTTGTGCTAAAGTAGACTTTTATGTATTTCTTCCTGGTATAAAATGGGACCAAGGAATTTACTGTCATAAGGAAAGAAAAGTAACTGGTGGTTAGGTTCCACATTGGAGCTAAGGTGTCACTATCATATCAGTAGATTGTCCAACCTTTAGGATGCTGTGATGCTTTCCATCACAGGCTGAGTGCAGCCAGCTTTTCTTGACATGGTTCAACCAAAGGATGTTTGCTTTAATCTATAAGAATTTTAGCTATGTGTCGTGGCATGTATTTGTGGTCTGAGGCTCGAGGATTGTAAATTCAAGATCAGCCCTGACTACAAAAAAATAACTGTTATAAAAGATTTTATTGGGTTGGGGAGATGACTCAGCGGTTAAGAGCACTGACTGCTCTTCCCGAAGGTCCTGAGTTCAAATCCCAGCAACCACATGATGGCTCACAACCATCCATAGTGAGATATGACGCCCTCTTCTGGAGTGTCTGAAGACAGCTACAGTGTACTTACATATAATAAATAAATCTTTAAAAAAAAGATTTTATTAACCTTAAGATTAAAAATTATATAAGTATTTTAAATGCCAAGTGGTGTAAGGTGCATAAATGAAGCTTCTAAGGGTATTGTGTGGATTAATACAAAAACCGACTGTAAGTCACTGCTATATATGTACTTCCACATACACATTGAATCATCAACCAGAAATTTAGATGACATTTGCTTGAGGTTTCATCATGTCTGTATTTTTGGAGAGCTGCCATCTTTAGGATGTTGAATGTAGCCAGACATGCTGTAGTTATAGCAGCATAGGAGGCCAAGACAGGAGGGGTTACTGAGCCTGTATCCTATGTCTCTGAAAGAAGTCATATTGTTAAATGCAGACTCTTATAGCAGCCAGTCCTCTTAACCGCTAACCCATTTCTCCAGGCCCTCAGTGCTATGCCTTATTTAGACCTTTTTCCATCTCTCTGTTACCTGGTGTGTTTCCATATGCCAATATCAATTTCCATATTGATAAAACTCAATTATTAATGTTCCTGATGCTAACTTATTAGCATATTTTATTTTCCGCCTTCATTATCTATAACTTGGAAGTACTTTTTTATATTTTACTTATATCCACAAACCTAAATGTTTTTTACTCACACTATAATTTTTATAGGTTTTCACTGTGCAAAGTTGATTTTATTTCTCCCCATTATTTCTATTTGTTCTTATCACACTTGCTTGGATTTGCATGAATCTATTGAACTGAAATAATGTCATTTAGCATGATTGTCCAAGTCCTATTGTGAAGAATTAACATTTCACTATTAAATATAATCTTAGAGGGTCTTTGTGTTATATTTATAATAAAATTTTCTCTGAAGAAAATGGATGAAATTTGAAAAAGAGCTGAAGTGATATTTTGTGAGTCAAAAATATAAAGTATGTTACCAGAGATATTTCATTGAGCCAGGCATGGTGGCACATGAGTGTGACTAGGGAGGCTGAGGCAGGGTGATCAGGAGTTCCAGGCCAGTCCTGTCTACATGAACCGTTGTGTGATGGTTTGGATGAGACTGGCCCTCATAGCCTTATAGGTTTGAATGCTTGGTCTCTAGTTGGTGGAACTGTTTACAGAAGACCAGAAGGCATGGCTTTGTTGGAGTGGGTATGTCACTTTGTACTTTCAAAAGCTCAGGCTAGTCTCAGTCCCACTTGTGAATAAGATGTAAGATCTTAGCCAACTCCTCTAGTGCCATGCATGCCTGCCTGGTGCAATGCTTCCTGCCATGATGGTCATGGTCTCACCCTCTGAAACAGTAATCAAGCCCCAATTAAATGCTTTATTTTATAAGTTGCCTTGATTATGGTGTCTCCTTGCAGAAGTAGAAAAGTAACTGAGACACCCTGTCTCAGAAATCAAGAAAAACAATTATTGAAAGCAGCATACCAAGGTAGTTGAAACAACCAGGCCTTCAAAAACAAGTTAAAACTTAGCAAAACGATGAAGAGAGTGAACCAAAACTGGAGAAGCTTCACCAATGGGTTAGTGGCTGCCAGTAACTATCTAACTAAGCCGTGCAAACATGGTAGTGAGGGGCTTTTACAAGGTAAAAAGAAATCTATGAAGGGTTGTGAATTTTACTGAGCTACTGGAAGTCATCAACACACAATTCTGAGAGCGGTTGCTAGAAAGACACGAGTCTCTCCTCGGGTGTGAACACACACTGTCTCTCCCTGGGTATGAATACACACTGTCTCTCCCCCTCCCCCCAGATATGAACACACCAACTGTCATTTTCTTTCCCAAGGTTTGGATGATGGCTTTCAGTTTTGATAAAACTGAACATTGGAAAGAGGAGCTGATTTTTCAACTTTCCCTGTCAGTATGAGACTCTTGTCTCACAGTAGGTCAGGTTTTATGAGACATTTGTAGGATCTTTGCCAACCTATAGAAGGAAACACTATCATGAAGCAGTTTATAAGGAGCAAGATGCTCAACACTATATTAAGTGTCTTCACATGTCTTATCTCATTTAATCTGCCTCAATTAGGATCACAGGTCCAAGAATAAATCCTAAGACACCTTGCTCCTGATACTTGGAATTACTTAAAAGTGCATTAGGGTGACACCTCAGATAAGTCTAAATCTCTTTCTGTCCTACTTGATCAAATATTCATTTCAAAATCATATGTGCTGAAATGAGCCATGTGGGAGTCAAGAGAATCAGCTATTCAGGTGGTGAAAATGTGTGAACGCAGCTGGCAGATGACATTCCAGAACAATGAGTTCCCATCTTGTCCTTGTTGCTTCGGGCAACAACTGACAGGCCTGACTGGTCATTGGCTTTCTAGTTCTGGCACTTATAGGAATGAAATTCTTCGTGTCACAGATACTTAAAAGCCATCCTGTTAGGGTGGATACAAACTATGCTGGAGGGTCCTTCCTCCATGGAGATGTAATCAATATGGTCTGAGGTCTGGAGTTCTTGACCTGAACCTATACTTATTTGGGCATTCTGTGAAAAGCTCACATTCAGAGTACTGAATTGTGCATGGAGACCAATGTCGTTCTTCATTGCATTTATGAGGCTTTGGGGTGGTGGTGTAGAATAGATGAGCTTGGAACATTGTACCTTTAGGACATTAGTGCAGAAGGAAGTTTACACATCAGCTCTGAAACCATCTGGACACTTGCACAAGTTAGGACCTTAACGAGCAGCTTGTGGTTATGAGGTTTTCAAATCTCATTGAGCCAAATATCTAGATTTGAGTAGAGGTTTTAATAATACTTGGCACTCTCCATCAAGTGCCACACTGAAAAAATGAGTTGAGAAATGAATTCAGTGGTGTGATCTGAGGGCAGTCACAAGAATGAGGCTGGGGTTCCTTGTTCTGTGGACCAGTGCCGAAGGATTGGTGAGGATTATTGAGCCTCATGAAATAGTGACGTATAGGCAGAAAGAAGGGGAGGAGAGGGAGATGCAGGTGTGGACTCTGTTGTGCCATTACTCAACTTATGGTCTAACCTGGGGCATGCCTTGTAACCTCTCTGGGCTTCCAAGATGGTTCAGTGGATAAAGGCCTGAGTTTGATCCCCAGAACCCACATATTCAAAATGGGCAGTTATCTCTCACTTCCATACACCTGGCAATACATGCATTATATGTCTAATTTTTTAAAAACAAGAAGGTCTATGAGAGTAAGAATCTCTTTACACATGTTTTACACATCACAGAGCAAAGGTGGTTTGAGCCAAATCATTAATTCCCAATCACACATAAGGTATTTTACCATTAAGTGAATAGCTCCATTACACCACTAAGCCTGGAAATTTTTCTTGGCCTATATTCCTTTATGAATTAGGCTTGTCACTGTACTGTAGTCATCATTCCTTCGTGAACAACAAAAGTGCAGAATGGTTCAAGTTATATTTTATATCATTCTTTTTAAAGTGCATATGTTGGGACTGGACAGGTTGTTTGGCTATTAAAAGCTCTTGCTGTTCCTTTAGAGGCCTGGCTTCAGTTCCCAGCACCTTATAGTGGCTCACAGTTCTAGGGAATCTGACACCCTCTTTTGATTCCAAGAACATGGGACACACCTATGGTACACATATACACATGTAGGGAAAACACTCGTAAACATAAAGTAAATAAATAACATTTTTAAAATAGGGGGAAAAACTACACATTTGTACAGACTGTTTCCTTTTGAAAGCAACAATAAAAATTAAGGTTTTAGAGCACTCTACTCAACGGTGCCTTAGTAGATTGGGTTTATCTTTGTACCTCGTTGACTCTAACACGCTTCTGTTTTCTAGGATCTGTGGTCAGGGCTGGTAAATATCCAATAAATTAATAGATGTAGCTTTTCTGGCCATGCCTACTCGACTTTCAGCTTTCTTTGAGGGAGTCTAGAAACTACCATTTCAGCATCATGGTACCATATGTGGACATGGAAATCTGATCCAAGTCCCATTTATCCCAGACTTTTTAAAAGAACTTTAGAGAATTAGTAATAGAATTACAAAATTATATTTATCAGCATATGCTTTTGTCCCAGGCAACACCAAGAGAGGGTGTAGTTGGATTTTGTAATGGTGTATTGAATCTTGTGTGTTAACCTAGGCTAATCTAGAAAGTACCTGTTGCTCATGCTTAAGACTTGTTCAAGAAAATCATGATGGTGTCTCCTTGGCTTTTCAAGCTCAAACGGACAACATGGGGACACTCTGCCTCAAAGAGAAATTTACATACAAACAGATAGATGTGGACACATGACCCTGCAAGTTAAGTTTAAACTTTCAGCAGAGTTCCCCAATTACATCTTCTCTAGACCATATTATTTCAAATGTAGACTGTGTGCATGCCAAAGAAAAGATTGCTTTTACCCAGGGTTTTCTCAGCATGCAGAGATCTCAGAAAACCCCTTGAGATACCCCTCCACCACCCCTGTGTCTGAAATGTCTGATTTTATGACATGAGAAGGGTCCAGTCCTGAGTGAGAGAACCCCAGCCAGAGAGAACTCGCTGTGGTATCGAAGGCTGTCTGCAGCCTCCCCTCTGTTCTCAGCCTCACTTGTTACTCTTTTGCCTTGGTTGCTTCTTCCTTTCTTCTTGAACATTTACTCTTGCATTTATCAAATATTCCAGTGACTAGGTATCACCTTCTTTATGTTCTGTTGACCCCTAGATAGTTCCCACAGGACAGTAAGGACAGTAATGAATTCAACATTTCAGAATAGAACATTGGAACCAAACTTTTACATTTGATATAAACAGTAGTTACCTCTTGAAAGGGAACTGAGAGACCAATGTACAGCAAAGAGATGTGGCAATCTTCCTTCCCTTGGAGACTTTTAGACTACATACTTGTCATATTTTTTAAAAACAAAATTTAAAAAATTTTTAAGTGCTTACAGATTTTTTATTACATTTTACAAAGCAAACAAACAAACAAACAAAAAACCACCCCCCCCCACACACACGGCCAAGGTCAAGATGTATAAAATGACTGTTGCCTACTGTTCTGTAGTGATTGGTTGTTCACTAGTGTGCTTCTGAGATTTCCTTGCACCCTCTAGGACCTTGGCCAATGTATTAATCAAGACAGTCAATTTTGTACTCCTGAAATAATCAGAGTGTGTGGGCATGTATGTGACCTAGAAGTGTGTGTAAGACACATACACACACACACACACACACACACACACACACTTTTAAATATTCTTTTATTTTTGTTGCATGTGAATGGATGTTTTCCTTGAGTGTATATCTGTGCACATCATGAATGTCTGATGCCTGAAGATGCCCAAAGAAGCCAGAGAGGACATTAGATCCCCTGAAACTGTAGTAACAGAGGTTGTAAACTGCTGTGTACCATGCTGGAAATAAAACTCGCGTCCTCTGGAACAGCATCCGATGCTTTTAACTGCTGCACCACCTCTCCAGCCCCACATACCATTTTTGTTACCCAACTTCTCATGGCTTTAGCCACCCAGTATGCTTATATTCACTATTATATAATGTATATGTCTTCTAGGACGTCCTGTCAGTTCACCTCAGCCAGCCATTGGCAAACCTTTCTAATGTAGTCCTGATGATGTTAGACTCCTGTATTTCCTGTATAACCTGACTCACCTGGGTTCACATGCAGGTCACAGAGAGACCTGTAAGTTATGAACAGTTCGTAGTTCTAGTTAGTACTGTTACATGCAAGGGCTCAGAAAGATTTCCCACTGAAGTAGTGCTCACTCAGGGTCACATGTCTTCTCTGTCACCCGGCAAGAGAATGCAAACTAAAAGAAATAGAGGTGTCTGAAGCTCGAAGTTCATTCCTTCTAGAAAGAGCTGAGGGCAAGGGAGGCAAAGTGATGCTGCTTCCCTGAGAAATATTAATTGCTTTTTCAAAAATATGTGTTAAAGCTTTTTAAAAAGCCTAACACACAGTGATCCTAAATGGAGCTGACACCTTGATCCTCAATTGTGGAATAACATATGAGTGAGGAGTCCCAGTGGACTGTCAGGCCCTACAATATTTATCACTGTAAAGATCTCAGAGCTCTTAGCCACTTGGAAATGTGTAAAGGCTCTTCAGATCCCATCCTCTCGACCTGTGTTTTCACATGTTAAAATGATGGTTGCTTTTTGTCTTGTTGTAGTGTCTATTCAGACCTGTTCTTCTACCTCATCCTCAGAATGAGCAATAATACTTAGCTTTTCAATAAACTTAAGGAAGAAACCAGATAGGAAGGTGTACCTGAGTCCTGTGTATGAGTTTAATCTCAGCATTTGGGAACAGAGGTAGACATCTCTCTCTGAGTTCAATGCCAGCTTGGTCTATCTAGCAGCATGGGCTACAGAGCAATACCCTCTCAAAAGAACCCAAAAATAGACCTAAGACATAAATGCATTCGTTTTTCATTTCCTGATCATTGAAATTTGGCAACTTCTAACCAGTTTTAATTTCTCTACTTTTTTACATTGGCAAAAAGGTAAATGCTTGGTTGATGTGTTCAAAATACTAATAAGCCTAAGGGCTCTGTGGGAATGTCTTCATTGGCCATTGTTACTGCTGGTACAATCCCACTGTAGTTTGCTTTAACAGATATAGTTTCAAAAATAATTGTGTTAAAGGATCTCCTGAGGCCTCAGATGTAGCTAAGTTTGTAGAGTTGTTCCCTATAGTGCAAAAAGCCATGACCTTGATTCCCAGGACCAAAGAAACCATGCATGGTCCAAGTAGAAGGTTCAGAAGTTCAAGGCCTTTCTTGTCTTCATAGTGAGTTCCAGGCCAGGATGCAGGAGACCCTATCTTAAAAAAAAAAAAATGAGATGTGTACAGGCATGGAAGTGCAAACCTTTAATCCCATCACTTGAGATGAGAGGCAGAGGGAGGTAGAGGTTAAGGCCAGCCTGATCTACAGAGGGAGTTCAAGGATAGCCAGAACTACACCAGGAAACACTGCCTCAACAAACAAACCAACAAAAGAACCTATTGATATATGCAGGTTAGTAGATGCTCTTTTTTTAAAAAGATTTATTTATTTATTTTAAGTATATGAGTGCACTGTAGCTGTACAGATGGTTGTGAACCACAGTAGATGCTCTTTTAAAAAGGAAAATACTGGTTGTTTTTTAAAAGTTTAAGTTTTTATTATCTTTTCATGCTCATGAACAATGATTTGGGCTGGATTATTAAATAAGATATTAGTACCTTGCTTCTAAGTCTTAGTTCTGTGTTAAATATTAAATTATGCATGATAATTATGCAAATAGCACATAATAGCAAACACTATCAGGCTTTGCTGAGCATCACTCCACATTATTTCTCTCCTTCCTTGTAAAATCCCAGGAGATAACGGCACTGTTGTTAGTTCTGTTCTTCAGGGGGAGCTGTGAGTCAGAAACATTAAGTGCATCATAACACCTCCTTTGAAAGGAGAATTCAAAGACATTATAATTTATTTCCTCTGAGCATCTTTACACAAGTTTTCACTGAAAATATTGATGAAGAATGCAATGCACTTTTAGAGTGGGCGAACTGTCCTATGAATGTGTGATGTCTGTAATTAGGTGTAGGTTTGATTCCTGTTCTCATACCTGATGAAGTTCAGGATCTTAGTTCTTAAGACTCCAGTCTCAAAGGCTCTGACCGCCTCTTGTGGCCTCAGGACCACCAGGCATGCACGTAGAAAATAAGTTCATGCACTAACATACACACATGTATAAAATAAATATTTTTTTCAAAATACAAAATGTCTGTCTCCTGTGTTGTGATGATTATTAGAATATGACATTTAAATGCTTTTGCTCACAGTTCAAACACCTAAAGGGGTCATTAAATGTTGGTCCCCATTTCTTATGCATTATATGTGTATCATATGAACTATACTGTTGTCCCAGCTAATCTGTGAGAAAACAGATGAGGCAGCTCTATTTAAGATAGTCCCTGAGTTCTGTCCCAGAGCCAGAGTTAATCCTATGTCATTTGAAGATGTCTTCCAGTGAGAAGAGACTGGATTCAAGTCATACATGTTTTTAAACATAAACACAGTTTTCTCATCCTACACCAAGTAAATCTAGGACGCCATTAAGATGGCTGTAGCAGTGACTGCTCTCCGGATGCACTGCTTGCGCTTCTGTGTCTGTCTTTGTCCCAGCCTTGTTTATCCCTCTCTCCATTTCCAGTGCCTCTCTTCTATTTTGATATTCTTGTTTTATGTCCATAAGGAGAAGTCTCTTGAGGATGCTGGATGTTTATTATGGTCCCTAAATGGACAGATTTTCCCTGGGCTGTAAAACTCTGTTCCTGGCATGTTCTTGGCATATGTTTTTTGCCTGGGCAGGGCTGCTGAGTGGGTGCCAGTGGTGCCGAGGCGTCAGTGTCCTTTGTTCTTGCTGGTGAGAGTATGGCATTAGTGGTTTCAGCTCTTGTTGACCCTGCTCTAAGCCAGAGCTTTATGGCCTTTAAAGCACAGTGTGCAGTTTTCTTGTGATACATTGGAATGAAAGAAAAAAAAAACTCGTCTAAATTTACAACTGGTTTCATTTACCAAAATGACTATTTCACTTGGAAAGTTTTGTCTTTTCTGAAGAAACTTCAGGAGTTGGGTGGGCTTGGTGTCCTCTCTCACCCTCCACCTCCCAACCCACACATCTGTGCTAGTAGACGCTAAGAACTTTATTCTAGGTTTGGGAGAAGCAAAACTTTGAGAAGGAATAATCAAGTCATAAATTTTTGCTTTTGTTTAAAGAAACATGTTAAAAATACAAATCTCTAGAATGTTCACACTTTATGAAACTGAATAAAGGAAAAAATGAAAGTGAGAAAGAAGTCACTGTAGGATTGCTGTGGCCTGATGGCAGCAGGGTGGCAGCTTCAGGAAATGTTGATGCTACTGAGATCTGTGTCCTTGAGATCTGCACCTAATCTCATACTTGAGTTATTGGACTAACCTAAGGTCTTGGTAACTTAGGATTCATATTAGTGCCATGACCTTCAAAGTAGATGCTGTTGAAGAGTCTTTAAAATGCTCCAGATTACTCTTCTAAGGCATCTTAGGCTCCAGAGAAATTAAATGTTTCTTTTGTGCATAAAAAAAATAAAAAAAAAAACAACTCTACACTTACACCTTAGGTCTAAGGAGATGGTTCAGCAGTATAGACCACTTTTGGTTTTTTCGGTATTGATCTTGGCTTTTATTTTAAAATACATTTAGCATAGAACTGTCATCAAACAAAAACAAACACAAAGAAATAGAATATTTTCTAATTCTTTTTAAGCAACACACAAAAATTAATAGGATAACAGACCCAAAGTGGGGGACCCTTTCTATAGCTCAATTCACTGAACATATATGTTGAAGGATGCCCACGCTCCCCAGCTTCAAGCTCCCTGTGTACTGATTCTTTTCCAAGCACCCCACTTCTTCTCCCGGTGTCTAAAGGGTCCAAATTTACTTGCTTAAAGTTGATCAGATACAGAGCACTTATTGCTCTTCTGTAAGTCCCTGGTTTCATTTCCAGCACTTCTGTTGAGTGGCTTGCAGTCACCTTTAACTCCAGCTCCAGGGGATCTAGCTTCCTCTTCTTGTTTCCTTGAGTACTGCACTTACACATGCATATACCCGTACCTGTGTACACAAAAATACAAATAATAAAAAGTAAGTTAAGCCCTCTTGACCAAGCTTCTGAGGAGTCTGTAACATGTTTGAGTAGCTAAGTTGAAGGTAAGTGAACTGTTTGATCATAAGGCATAGCTGAGAAATTGGAGCTTCGTGAAGATTCACTCCCACTGTTGGCTCAACTCTGGCTTTTTTAATGGAGCTGTTCTTTCCCCCCATCTCCCTTCTCATGAGAATAAAACATTGAGTTGTGAGTTGGGTGGTGTTTAATAATATTTACTGAAAGCTGCCCTGCCATAGGGCATAGCTTTTTGGAAAACTGCCTTGCTCCAGCTTGCTTTTCCGACCAGGTGCTTAACCCAAATCTGAACTCAGCATCCTTTAGGCTCGCAGTTCTTTTAAACCAAATGATCACAGCCGAACCTGGGTGGAGCTGAGTTTCATGTGTGAGGTTTTCAATAAAACCAAAGTGGAGTGTGGGTAGAAAACCAAGGCCAGGAAAAGCGGCGACTGTGCTGACACCAGAGGAAAAACCTACAGGCCTCTTACACCTCGTGGGTTCAGAGTTGGGGCAAAATGAAACAGAGGTGGTGCTTTGGTCTGTCCTGGACTCATGGAGAAAGAGGCAAGCTGGGCTAGTGTGGTGAGTTTATTTGTTTCATACTCATGGGATATTAGTTTTCTTTATTAGTGGAAGAGGGGTGTGTGTGTGTGTGTGTGTGTGTGTGTGTGTGTGTTATAAAATTTGTGGTAGAAATGCAACTCAGTTGGTAGTGTACTTGCCTGGAATACAGAAATCCCTGAGTTTAGTTCCCAGTACGTTCTATATGATGGTGCAGAGTGTGGAGGCCAAGTAATCAGGAGTTTAAGGCCACCCTTGCTTATATAGATAGCACCATACCAACCCAGGCTGGGCTTCTTGGTACCCTGTCTTTTTAAAATAAATATCAACTTTAGCATATGTTTGTTTGTTGACTATGATAACCTCAAATAAAAATATATGAATTGCCTTTGGGGGGGAAGGTCATTTTAGTTTAGATATTTATTTTATTTCCATTGGAGTTGAACATTGAAATATATAGCAGTTCACTGGCTACGGTGGCACACACCTTTAATCTTTTAATCCCAACAGTCAGGAGGCAGAGAGGCAGGTGGAACTCTGCCAAGATCAAGGCCAGCCTGGTCTACAAAGTGTGTTCCAGGATAGCCAGAGCTTCATAAAGAAACCCTATCTCCATAAACTAAAATAATAAAGAAAGAAAAGAAGTGCACACCAGTTCACCATGGGCCATTATATTTTCTTTTCCCTTGCTGATCTAAGATATACATGAGTTGTTTTCTTTGGTATAGTTGTTGGTGTTGCTGATGAGCCATGGCTGTCCTTAGAAGGGTTTGTGTAATGCATAGAAAAGACGCAATGAAGAGGGTACTGGAACTGCATATGTCAAAAGAAGGCACAAATCCAGTCCTTAACGATGACCCTTCCAGGTGTTATATTCCACATATACCACAAGCCTCCTTCCACATCAACTGTTTAATGAATGTACTCTTTTTCTTGATGCATGTACTTCAAATTATGTACCCTGACCTCAGTTTTAATTAACCCTTCCTGTATAAAGTTTGACAGCAGTCATTGGCTGTGGAAGTTATTGAGTACTTCCCAAAGGAGTGATGCCCAGCCCAGGCTGGAAGGACTGCAGGAGGTGAGTTTCCTTTTTCTCAACAAAGATCTTCTTTGAAGCAGGGAGCTGACATTGGGAGATGATCCCTCTTTGCCACCTCTGCAAGGTGTTATATTTAATAACAGAGCTAGGATCCAGAGGCTTCAGCTCTTCAGCACCAGCTTCAGGTTTTCAAGGATACCATGTAGCTTGCTACATTTAAAAACTGATGTCTGGAGATCAAAATAAAAGATTGTTCTTTTGTAGAGCCCATAGTGTCTAAATTATGTGGGCAGGAAGTATCCAGGAGGCAGGGCTGCTGCAGAACCCTCAGCAGGATCCCCGCTGCTTTTGGTAGAGTGTGTTAAAGGGGTGAAATGAGGTTGGCACTAGGCTACAGAGCACACAGCATCATTCTCCATGTGTAGGTTCATATAATTAATTAGAATGGATGTTTGGCACTACATACATCATCTTATGCCCCCTTATAACAATAAGTTCCCTTCCCACCACCTCTCCTAGTCCATAGCAACTACTTAGCAACTACTTAGCTACTCTGCATTTCTACAGTTTTATTATTTTGAGGATGTTAGATAAATTAAATTATACTATATATGTCTTTTGATACTTCCTTTTCATTTTTTAATAGCTGAACATAATGCCTTTGAGGTTAGTCTAAGTTGTTCCATATATTAATTCTTTTGGCTAGGGAAAGGGAGGCATGTGTTAAGCATGTGTTGGGCCATAGGTTTAATCCTGAAACACACACTCCAGTTTTCCTTTTCTTTGTTGGCTGGTAATACTGATGTACCACGGTTGTTTCACCTGTTGGAGGACATTCAGACATTCTTGTCTTCAGTCCATGGCAATTTGAAGTAACACTGCTCTGAACAGCCACCTATATAGGCTTTCATTGCCTGACATTGATTTGTACTGTATGTTTAATTTCACAAAACTGCCTAACCATCATAGTGGTTCTAACATCTTCTGTTCCCATCAGCAGTATGGGAGTTCCAGACGTTGCATGAGGCTTATTGAAATGGGTTCTCCAGCAGAAGCCATGCACGTTCCTCCTCCTTCCAACCCTGTGTGCATTACCCATACTGTGCAGCAGAAGCCATGCACGTTCCTCCTCCTTCCAACCCTGACTGTGTAGCTTTGTTATTTAGTGCATGCAGATACAGTGTATTTGTCCAGTGTTTATATTGCATTTCTTTGTATAGCTCTTTGTAGTTATGGGTGTTATAGCACAAATACCTATTTTTCACCATCTACTATTCATTATTCGCCAATTTGGGTCATATTTTCTCCATTATGGCTCTGTCTTCTACTATATCTAATGTAATTATCTTTTAAATTGCCTTATATAAACTTGGATGGCATCAGTGAGTAATTTAGAAATTGAAGCATAAGAGGAAAGCTTGTTTGGCCTCTCTACCTCCCCCCACCCCTGGTTCCTTCCTCTAGTTTCCTTGTGTCAGGAGAACTTCTGTAGTCATTCTTCTAGAGCAAGTATTCTGGGAGTAAACTCACCTAATTTTTCATTATCTGAAAAACTCCTAATGTGCCATTCATTCCTGGAGGATGTTCCAGCTGAGTGTGAATTCACAGTCCACAGATCTAGCCTTTCAGCACTCAAAAAAATCTTGTCATATCAAAACGTCACTCAGTATCCCATAAATATGTACAAGTATGTGTGGGAAAAATAAAGCATTGAAATATACATATGAATGGAATATCCTGCCCTTTCTGATAAGAGTCTAATAGTATTCATAGTGTGCCCTCTGCATCTGTCTCCTCTCTGCCTTCCAGACTCAGCGCTGGGCTGAGGCTGGGGCTCAGTGCTCAACTCTTGCCTAACTTACACAGGGCCCTCAGTTCAGTCCTCAGTACAGCCACAAACTAAAGCTAGTAAGCCTATGCAGCCGGAGAGGTGGCTCCGGATGGCCCGGGCTGCTCTGGCAGAGGCCTGGGTTCATTTCCCCCATCTATATCAGGCAGCTCACAGCAGATTGAGCATCTCTGCAGACACCTGCACTGGCATGCACACATCCACACACCTATATGTGTAGTTCAAAAAAGAAACTAATTAGAATTCCATTGTATCTTCTAATGGGCTCTTATTTGAGGGTCTGTTGGGCCTCTTCAGTATGTAGATTCCCAACTATTGTGAAGTTGTCTGTTCTTTCTCTCATATCTTTTTACCCTGCATCCTTCCTTAATTCCTGCCATGCCTATGCTGATGGATAGCTAGGACTATTCCCTTGGCTTTTTTGTTGTTTCTTCATTTTGTGTTTCAGTTTGCCAATTCTTTCCTTTGTCCTTCCATTCTGCTGGCCTGTGACTCCTGCCTCCTGCCTCTACCTTCCAAGTAGTCACTAGTACAGGAGAATGTGCTCTTTTCATTCTAAAATGTCAATTTGAAAATGTATGTATCTCTTCCTCTACCTCAGACTTTTGGGAGAAAGGAATTTGCTATCCCCCTGCCTCAGCTTTCTGAGTCATGGGATTATAGCATGTGCTGTCACACATGGCTAGGTAAGCTTTCGTTGATGGCAGCAAAACCATAGGTGAGTGTGAGCCCTATTTATTCTTGGACTACCTTCTTGAGCCTCCGATGCCAGCTTTTGAGATAAACATTGTGGTTGCTTTCTTAGCTGTCTTGTTTCTTAGTCCCTATACAAGTTTAGCACGGGATTGTAATTATCTCCTGGAGGTTTGACAGTCTGACAGTAACTTCAGAATTCTCTACCCTTAAATGATGCTTGGCTGGAAGTCTCCAGACACAGCTCTTCAGACTGAGTGAGACTGACAGTGAAGTGAGGCGGAAGCCATTATCTCACCTCTGTGTGCACAGCCTGTGGCCTTTTGCTGTCCCATAATAAACAGTGTCAGCTCTGAGTAACTTTTCAACACCTATTGACAACTGCACGTCCCTAATTCACTCTAAGCAAGGCTGTTAAAAACAAGCCTGAGTCCTAGAAAACAAAAAAGGGAGCCATTCACCAATCTCATATGGATCTCCATTTAGAAACCCAAATACAGTGCTAACCAAATTCAACATTGTAATGAAAGTCTTATCTATCATGATCAATAGGATTTTGTTCATATTTCCTGTTACTATACTATATCACTGTTAGTTGATACAATAAGAAAAATGTATTCTCAAAGCTAAAATGTCCTTTGCTAAGATGAGCACTTCTTCCTATAAGTTATATGAGATAACTAGGGATAGAATCATGTGTTCCTAATGAACACTATATCAACAATAAACCTAATAAACCACAAATCAATATATTCCTTATAAACCACATACCAATATTGGATTGAATGGGAGATCTGTTTGGATTTATTCTTAAAAACTATAAGAAAATCATTATTATATAATTACTGTGGATGTTTCACACAATGTATTAATATATAAAACATAGAGGATGCTAGAGAGATAGCTCTTGTGGAGGACCTGGCTTAGGTTCCTGGTACCTGCGTGGCACCCACAAGGCACTGACATCCATCTGTAACCCCAGTTCTGGAGATCTGGTCTCTGTGGGTATCTGCATAAACTCATGAAGTCCTACACAGAAGTAAGTAATAAATTTTTTAAAAAGGGAAAGATTTGCCTCGTCATTTATAGAAAAAAACATTTTTTTTAACCTTAAACGTTCAAGACCATCAACTTTTAAAAACGTATTAACTGGTCATCTTATCACTTTTTCCATATAAGACTAGATACTCTAATCTTTATGATCTTATTATGATAGTACCAGAAGACCACCATTCTTAGGAATGATCTTGAGAAAGAAACCAGAGACTGTATAATGAAACTATATATAGCTTATAATTGTATGCTAGTTTGTTCTAGCACTGAGAAATTGAAATAGGATCCTGAATTCAAGGCCAGCCTGGGCTAGAGAGTGAGTTAGAATCTACCCAGCCCAGTAACGTACATGTGTTAATTAGAGTTAATATTGCTGTGATGAAATGTTGCCCAAAAGCAATTTGGGCAAGAAATGGTTTATTTAGCGTTCTATCCCAAATCACAGTTCACTAAGGGAAGCCTAGGCCGGAACTCAAACCAGCCCCACAGGAACTTGTATATAGAAGTTGACAAAGGGGCCATGGAGGAGTACTGCTTACAGGCTTGTTCCTCATGGCTTGCTCAGTCTGTCTTCTTCCAGAACCCATGACCACTAGCCCAGGGGTGGCCCCTCATGGACAGAGCCCTCCCTGATCACTCACTGAATTAGAAAATGTCCTCCAGGCCTGCTGTCACCCTCTTTTGGAGGTTCCTCTTCTCAGATAACTTCAGTTTGTGTCATGTTGCTGTAAAAACTAGTGAACACAAGAAGGAAATATAAATAAATACTAATGAACCCTCACATCTCTTCAAAGTAATATATATATATATACATACATATATATATGTATGTATATAGTACATTCTGAATATACAGAATATTTTAATTTAGAACTTAAGGATATTTCTTAATTCAGAACTTTAATGCAGTCCCTATGAACGAACATACCATATTTAGAATTCTGATAATCCTCTGTGCATCTAAAGGTATAAATAGCCAGCAATTGATAGCATGACAGTGAAGAGGACCTTTATTTTCCAACATTTTATGTCAAAAAATTTCATTTACAAATACAAGCAAACAAATAAAAACAACAACAATAAAAAAAAAACCTGTGTGTAGTACAGTCTGTGAGCTCACAAGATTCAAGGCTATAGCTTTGTGTGATAGCTCCTCATAATAGAACTTAAATTTATGAATGAATGAATGAATGAATGAATTATGATGAATATTTTCTTTTTCTTTCTTTTTTTTTAAAGATTTATTTATTTATTTATTTATTTATTATATCTAAGTACACTGTAGGTGTCTTCAGACACTCCGGAAGAGGGCATCAGATCTCATTATGGATGGTTGTGAGCCACCATGTGGTTACTGGGATTTGAACTCAGGACCTTCAGAAGAGCAGTCAGTGCTCCTAACTGCTGAGCCATCTCACCAGCCCCTATGATGTGTATTTTCAATGTCATTAATAATGTCATGAATATAATCAACAACTCCTGGTATCCTCAATTTCTGAGTGTATACACATATGCACTCACTCACATAGCTCATCCTGCATTAGTGTGAGCTGAGTGGGACTGTGCCCCCATACTCACAGCACTGCCCATACTTTGAAGGCTAAAACAAAAGGTTCCTAACTGGGTTTGAACTGTCTAACAAGACATTAGATTTTAAAAGTGAAATAAAACTTCTCCCTACTATTTTTGTTTTTCCTTCATATTTTTTCAAGTTATTTCTACGTAATATATACTAAATATTTTTGATGTGAACACTCATAGCTATTTTTAAAAACAATCTATGTTTACTTATTTGTTTGTGTTGGTAGGAGGGAGGGGATTTTTGCACATGAGTGCAGTGTCATGAGAGGCCAGAAGAGGGCATCGGGTCCTCTGCAGCTAGTCCTCTGAGCTGCATATTTGTAAGGGTCTTTAAACACATTCTTAACCACTAAGCCATCTCTCCAGCTCTGCTTTTTAGCATTTCTAGCTGTCCTTTTTTTTTCTCCTCCACATTTAATATGGTCATGATTTTAAATAGCTAAAAATCATGTATATGACTCATTCTGAGCAGACAATTTTTGGTGCTTTTGAAATCGCTTGGTGAGTAAGGAAAGAATTAGCAGAGTGTGATGTGGCTTGAGAATTGCAAGTTGAGCACAGGAGTCTCTGCTTGGCTCTGAGCCAGGTAACAAAGCCTTCTATTGATTCCTGTGTCCAGACTAGCTTAAAGGAAAGTATAGTGGACTTGGAAGCATCCTGTGGCTGTTGGCTCGAATAGCCTTATGAGGAGCATCCTCATGTGAAGTGGGAGGGAGTTCTCCACGTACATGCATTTTCACACATCCACACCCGGCCAGGTCCCAGAGTGAGCATTAGTACTTAGGAATGCAGTATGAACCGGGATGAGCGCCACAGAATCTTGGCAGGTCAGGACAGACATTATCTTGCTCCCATATGGTTTTTTAGGGTCTTAAAAGAGAAACCTTACCTATTTCCTTAAACTGACATGCTGAATTTCCCCACATACTCTAACATGACTCTCAGTGAAAATAGATTTCAGAATACATATGTGACATTCATGTATAGCATCTGTCATCAGTATTACAGTGCAGACCAGTGACTGGTGGAGACCACAAGCAGTTTGCATTTATGTTTAAATGGCTTAGCTTTGGAAACCTGGCCTGACAAATAAAGACCGTGAACAATTGCATATTCTGAGCCTGTCCTTTCTGCTTTTTCTCCCGTGCACCTCTTGAAGTGCAGCGTGTACATGCAGCTTCTCTGTTGATGATGTCCTCCAGGTTAGCACACCTCTCAGCATTTGTCTTGTGTCTGATATCCATCTTGCACATGCACTATGAAAACTGCTAGGATGCCCTTGTGCACCCAAAAGGCTCCTACTTTCATAAGTCATGATGACATAGTGTATGTGAAGAGCAAATCTGTTTTGTATCTCTCTTGAACAAGCCCAGTCATTCTCACAGGGGACTTGACACACAGTAGGCACTCATTAAATGTCGACTGGCCTTTCTCCTGTGTTGCCTCATTCTTCAGTTCCTGGTCCCTCCAAAGAACCATGCATAACCTGCCCAGTAGTTTGGCTTCTTCCTCTACATGTTTATTATTAGAAGCTAAATAAAGAAGCAACACCTGTGTCAGCAACTTAAGGGCCTGGGCCAAGGGTAGCATTTTGGTGGATTGTCGTGGATATACGGATGGACAGAACTGCTCCTATTTCATTCTGCATCACACCCTGGCCCTCCTGAGTCCAGGGAAGCATCTCTAATGATGGTCAGTTTGCAGGTTTTATGAATGGATGTGGCGGTGTTTTTAGTTTGTCCTATGTTGTTGTTAACTTGTATCTGCACCTGTATCCCCTCTCTCACACATCTGTACACTCAGTCTGGAGCCAGGTCAGATATCTTTGACCTCATTTCTTTCACATTGTTTGTGTTTATTTATTTAACACTAGTGGTTTCCTGTTGGATTATTTAGATAGCAAAATCATTTCTCAGGGCAATGAGATTTTGTTCCACAAGTTGAAACAAGGCATGGTCTTATTAATAATTTAATAAGACAACAGTGGTTAGTCGTGGGTTCTTTGTTCTGCCACGTTTAACTACTAAAGTCATATAGCTTTCTTGGTCTGAATTTATCAGTCTAGCAAAGGAATGATCATCTAACAGCACACCTTTCTTAGTCTGTTAATGTCATAATGTTTAGAATGTTGTCAAGTACTTGACACAGAGATGTTTGTCTTTGTTTTTCCGATTCTTTATATTGTTCAGTGTGTTGATGTTGGGGCATGACTCTTACATTTCCTGGGTTTTTGGGAGTGGAGGGTGTTAGTGGAACGGAATGGGAAATTACCTTGACTTCACTTGAGTTTTCTTTCTTTCTTTTCTTTTCTTTTCTTTTCTTTTCTTTTTTTTTTTTTTTTTTTTTTGTCTAGTGTTCCTTCGTGAAAACTTACATGAAATTGTTCTTCATTTTTAAAACAAGGGCAGGTTTTAATGCTTTGAACATTATAGTTCTAGTCCATTTTCTGTAGGTTGCTCAGCATCCCTGGTCTGCCTGCCAAGTGATCCTCAGGTGTGGGGTTGCAGCAGGTAATTTCCTCAGCAGTCAAGTACAGATGCTTTTCTGTGTTAGAAGATGCTATCGGCTCACCTGGCCTCCAAGTGACAGAGCAATCCTTTGTTTATTCATTTAGTAGGCAGATTAACCCTAATGAAGATTGCCTTCCTGGAAGCAGATACAGGTGATAATAGCAGATCAGCAGAAAAGGAAGACCAGCTCCCTTTTCTTTCTTCACTTTTAAATAATGGCGGCTTTCATGAGCGAGTGTCTTAAATGAGAAAGGAATGCAAAATATTTGAACCAAAAGATGCAGATTTGAGTAGTCCACCTTTGGATTTTAGTTGGATGTCTTCCAGTGCGGAGAAGACTGAGTTTGGGAAACAGTTGGAAAGCCTTTCTAGTTTCATTACTTTTTATTCCAAAGACTACTTCATAGTGTTTGTTCAGGCTGACCCCAAATGTTTACATTTAAATGTTACCCTGTGGAGATGGAAAGTGTGTCCCTAGCATGTCCTTGTTACTCAGATAGTTCTGTGAGTGAGACAGTAGTGTCCCCAGCTTTTCTGTATATGACATTAAGCTGTAATGTGTGCATTCCTTTCCGTTGTGCGTGCAACCTGAGTTCCACTACTCTGTGTTCTCCGATGCAGGCTGAAGCTTAGACATTAGAAGATCATTCATAGAGGTGCACCATGAGTCCCCCAAAAGTTCATTCAGATGTTTGAACTCTCTACTTTGTTGTAGCTCTTGGTGATTGTTGCCGAAGTCATTTTTAGGATAGTTTCGTGGATATTTGATGTAATTCTCAGTAACATCTAATGAAATAGCATAGTTGCAAATTCAGCTCTTAAGTTTTGCTGGTTAAGGATGGGGCATTACAGTGTTGTTCCGTGAATGGCTTGGGAGATTCGTTATTCCCAAGGCAAAAATGTGCAGGCACAGATATGAAACTCTCTTTACACCCAGCCAAGCTTTCCCAGATCTTACAGCTACAATTTATTGTATGCTCTCCAAAGACTTCCAGAATGCCTTCTTTTATATAACTTTATCCATTGGAGGAAAAGTTAAAATTCTTGCCCTCCCCATGCTAATGCTGGGGATGAGCTTTTCAGTGCACTTTCATAGTTGTCTGTAAAATCTCTAGAATTTCAAGGAAGAAGTAGAAAAACAGAGTTTACCTTTGCATGAATGTTTTAAATTTATGATTTCTCTAGTTAGGGCTTGAGCTTCTGCTCAACTGGTGCTATGGAGAATTGTGTATTGTGAGATATGTGTGGAGTAGAGCAGTAATAAATTCTGAATGAATCTTGGTTTTTCCTTAAGATTACTTTATCCTTAAAACTAATGTTTCTGTAACCTCTGACCAAGTACAGAAGATCCAACATACTTCCAAGAGTGAAATTTTCCCCTGCCTGTTGCAAGCAGCGTAACTCATTCCAGTTGTGCCGGTCTCTGCCTTGCATGCATCAGAACTGTATTCATAGACTCCAGACTATCACCAAGCCAGAATACCATCCTTTAGTGTTATTTACCTTCACTTACTTCAAGGGGGAGAAAAAGAAAGGAAAGTGATTGTGGCCTGTTATCTGCGTGCAAACCATGGCCTTTTATTAAATATCTTTCCCACCCCACCCCCTTTCTTTAGTGAAAAACTAAAGGACAACAGTCATTATACGATTTTGTATTTTAAGTATTTTCATAATCCAACATAAATTGGCCCACCCAAGGATTATGTCTGTCTTGTAAGATGTGTTTATATAGTCATTGGGTGAAAGATTGCAGAAGTTGAACCACTGGTTTTGAAAGTTGAGCCAGACCAGGGAAAATCAGGATACAATTTGGCACTTACGGAGACGAAATGATTTCCTTTTTAGCTGTTGATTTCTACTGGGAAATGTATCCTTGGACTGAAAATTGCATCCGGAAAAATGTTTATGTAGCGTTTTTTCAAGTGACTGATTATTCTTCTAACCTTTAACATGAACTGTGTCTAATTTTGGTCTCTTTTAACTCTTTCAGGACCAGGGCTTTTCCTTTGTATGAGGCAATACAAATTCATGTTATCACTTTGGATGCAGAATCATGTTTATTTACATGACACCAAGATTGTCAAATGGGTTAAGATTTCTTTTGTGGGCTATTTTCCCAAGCAATCAGTAAAATACCCTGTATTATCCTCCTTTACCCAGGCTCTTAAATTTTATATTATTGCAGACCTTTAGAGACTAGGTCAGTCTACTTGAACAGCCATATGTCCTGCATCTCTTCCTGTCTAACCATCGCACATAAGGTAGGAGCTCCTTGACGTTTTCTTGGGTGATGTTTGACCCATGTTGTACGAACAAAGTTCAGTACTTGATAGATTTTTCTTGTACACCTAGTGACCTCTCTGGCCAAGCTTTTGCTAAATCTTTTCTATTTTGGGCACTATCTCTATGAAAGGGTCTGAGTTGATGGAAGATTTAGTGTTCAGTTATCTCACATGACCTATGACAGGGTGCTCTTGGTGATCATCTCTGTCCATTGCTCCTGTTCCAGTGGTGCTGTACAATGAATAGCTGCCAGCTACATTGTCTATTTGTAATTAATTCCCAATTGCACCAGCCACATTATCTTATCACAATGCCACATCATGTCCTGATGATGAGTAACACAGTGTATGCAGAGCCCTGTAGGATGCACAGGAACTCCAGCTTCACAGGGATTCCAACGCCCATTTGTCTGAATTTCCCAGAGATGGAAATGAACACATTATCATAGTGCAGAGCAGGCTGCTCCTAATCTGAAATCTACCACTGTGCTGCTCAAAACATTGGAGTATTGGAGTATTTAGGAGGTTTCAATTAGGAATATTTAGTTAATTAAGCCTGCATATATCTTCTAGAATGCAAGCTACTCTGACCCTGAGCATTTTAGATGAGGTCTGTTAAGGCTGGCATGTCTACCATGGTCTGAAACCCATGCTCAGTTCTTGCTTAAGTGTCCCTCTCTCCCTCCCTCCCCCTGTCTTTCTCTTCCTCCCCCTTTCTTTCTCTTACTGCTTTATTGTTGAAGAACAGAGACAAAAATGAGAATTATATTGATAATTGCACATTCACGTACAATCTCTGCTATCCGAAAAGGGTAAACGAAGAAGCATGCTGCTGAGCACCGTGCAGAGACGTCCTTCTGTCAGGGACCCACTGTGCAGGGACATCCTTCTGTTAGGGACCCCTCTGAAGGGAGAACCTGCACCATATTTGTGTGGCATTGGGGAACACACTCCTCAGAGAAACACCACAATTCCCTCTGAGCTTGGAAAATGTGATTAAAGAATTCGAACGTAATTACCCCAAGTTTGGCTTTTTTTTTTTTTAAAGAACTCATTCATCTTAGAGATTCCCTGATAATCTAAGTCTGACAGCTAAATCCGGTTTTCTTTTGCAAGCCTTTCCCCAGTAGAAGTGTGAGCAAGGATAAGCACATAGAAGCAGTCCTACAGGAGGCCTGCGTGGTGTCAGCTTTGAGTTCACTCAGGTTCTATGCATGGCTCAGAAGCAGGAGGTGGGATTAGTGGATGTGCAGAGTCTCATTTAGGTCCAGGCTTGACTTGGAGATACACAAGATAGTGAAGTGCAGAGTGTGTGAGGCACCAGGAGGCATTCAGACAAATCACACTGCCTGTTGCTGCTTACAGCCATGCAGTTGTATTTCAGAGACAGAGAAGTGATGGATAGGTCTTCAGTTCTTCTCTGTTCTGAGTCACTGGATGGCTGTAGAAAGGCTCCAACACTTGAAGAAAGGATGTAGAAAAAGAGCAAGCTAGTGGGTCTGCAGTCTGCAGCAGAACCTCTTGGCTTCTTTGTGTTGCCTGTGCACCATCATGTCAAACATCTGGAAAGCAGCGTGTCTGCCGTCTCCTCCAGCATGATTGTGCATCTACATCATTGTGCTAGCTGGTACATTTCTTTCCTTCTTTTTTTCCCAGGGGGAAAAAGGGCAACTTTTGGTCTGTCACAGGGTCAAGTGATGATTAGTGATTCCATCTCCCCTAAACACATGGCTTGCCCAGGAAAGCTAAGTCGGTTTCCAAAAATTTGGTAACCATTAGAGTGCTTCCTAAGTCACTTCCGGATGTCAGGCCCAAGGTGGAGAGGGGACGGGGCTATATTGAGTGCTTGCCAGTTCTCCACCGAAGGGATTTGGTTTGGCAGCTGATTAAGCCAAGGAAACACTCACGCAAGTGCAGAGCTAGACAGGAAGCACTTTTGAAAGTGCTGTTTTGATAGAGGATCCTGAGATCAGGCGACTAGCTGTGAACTTTCCATGTTGCGTAGGCCTTGCAGCACTGTGCTGGGACCTGAGGGGAAAGGAAGAAAGCAAACCAGAGGAGCTAAAGGCCTAGGACATTTTCTGGGGAGTGTTAAAAATTACAAATTTCTTTGAAGTAGAGGACCTTACTAGATGATTCATTTCTTGTTTGCTGTTTAACATTCCAAGGCCTTCCTTTCACCTTTCCTTCCATTCTTAACATGGTTGTTAACCTAGAAAACAAGCACAAGCCTCATCCTTTCCAACCACCTTTTTATAGCTCTCAGAAGATCGCTCTTCCAAGGGAAAGAGCACATTGAACGAAGGTTGTACTTTTGGAAGATAGACATTTTATAATGATCAATTTTGACAACTTGGCCTGGCTGCCATGTGTCTCCCAGCCCTGTCGGTGGGTGGGTATTTGTCAAGAATGAGAATATGTCTGAGTCAGGCTGCTTTATAGCAGCCAGATTGGATTTTCAACTTCTAGGATTTTCAACATCTCTGAAACCCTCTGGCAATATAGAGGGGCTGTGCTGTTCATAGGGATTCTGTTGGAGAAGAGCTTCCTGCCCACATTTGTGACCC
Source organism: Montemys delectorum (assembly GCA_019843815.1). Classification (NCBI taxonomy): domain Eukaryota; kingdom Metazoa; phylum Chordata; class Mammalia; order Rodentia; family Muridae; genus Montemys; species Montemys delectorum. Next base: position 83,652 of record JADRCD010183257.1, read on the forward strand.
ATGGACTTTTTTTTTTTAAATTGTTATTATTTTTTAAATGTCTTTCCTTGTCCATATTTTAGAAATGACTCTTTGATTCATCCCAGTCTCTCAGAGATCTGTAGGAGTCAGACTTAGCTGTTGCTCATAGACGACATTTCAGTTGTATAAGGCAGTATTGCAGACTGGAAATGAAAAGGAAAATTCCCATCTGCTGGGAGGGGGATGTGCAGCTCCGCTCAGACCAGCAGTGCCTCTTGCTTTGTTGGTTTTGTTCATAGAGGTGATGCCCTATCCCACAGCCTCATCACCCACACTGAGTGCTGCCCTCCCACAGACAGCTGGCATTTCCTTCATGGAGCTATGTTGGTGCTGGCCCATGGAATCTGCAAGTTCTAGCTACATACGTGGGAGACAACTGAAAGACTGCCTTCACCTTTACCAAGTTTCTATGCCAGGTTTGAAATCACTGTGACCCTCAGTGTAAAGCTCACTTAAATGCTTATCAGGACCGAATCATCATCACACAAGTGTTTGAATTCTGACTTGCAGGGCTCCTAAGGCATCCAACTAACTATGAGAAACTATTCACTACAATTTCCTTGTCATTTTTAACTATCTTATATCCAAAAGAGTGATCAATACAACCCTTAGACCCCATTCATCAGAATAACCACACAACTGATTCTTAATTACTTGTTGCCTGGAGCACTGTATCCAGATTGATCCCACAGCCATTAGTCTCTGTAACCCTACAGCTTTCTCCAGTTCATCACGTATAACCAAAAACAAAAAACCAAAACAAACAGACAAACAAACAAAACCACTAGCCATAATGTATTTTTTTCCTTGTCACTTCTGCCTTCAAGGACCTTTGCTTGCCTGCTCTTTTACAACCTGGGGTGGAGAAGTAGATGGTGCTTGCTTAGATCTTCACAGAGTTTTTCATCCCAGAATCACAACAGATGAGAGTTTCATTTCCAAAGAGGAGAGCGGGGGCTGGCTTTTAATATAGATTAGAAGGCGGGCCTTGCTTTCATGATTTCGGGTCTTTTGCTCTTTGTTGTAGGATCTTCAGTAAAATTGTAATGACACACATACTTGTGCCCATAAACCATAGTTGGCTGGCATGGAATAGAGGCCCATGGTGTAGAGGGCAAGTTCTATGGGGTGCCCAACCATGTGGGAAATATCACCCCCATGAAACCTTACAGACATGAAGGAGCAAGGTACAGTGTAGTTGGAACAGTGACTCGTGGCTCCTGAGCAGATGTGTGACATATAAACAGAAGGTCTTTGGCCAAGGGCTACCTGTGATTTCTTTGACTAGCCCAACCTGTGTACACTCTTTAACAGGCAGATATATTAAGAGTGTTTTAAATTTCACATTAGGAAAGTTGACATCTATTTTGGAAGTCATGGCCTCAACTTTTAGCTTGCTTATTTGCATAATCACCATCTCTGTTGGTTTTGTAGCAGAATTTGCTTTCTAGCATCCTAAAAGAACTTACCACTAGACTAGTCTGTTTTACTTCTAAAAATAAAGGAAGTTACTTTTCTATATTTACATAAATCTTTTTAGCACTCCAGCCCATTAAGATACTTAGAAATAATGTTCAGAAATTAAAATTTTCCTGAATTTAGGGAAGTCTTAGCAACTCAATAGCATGCATAAGAAATAAATGAAGTGTATTTTAAGAGATAAAGAAATGAGGTCTTAGAACCTGGCAGGTTGGAGTATGTCTGAGATCCCAGCAGGTGGGAGGCTGAGGTAGGAGGATTGTGAGGGTGAGATCTAGCCTGGCCTACACAGGGAAAACCAGAAAATCAGGTTAATAAATAACTCATATTATACTTTCTGCTTGCTCCTGCTCCATAATTGGTGTTCTTTCAGCTTTTAAGCCGTCTGTAAGATCTGAGGTTGTGTGTGCGGGGCATAGAATTAGAGGCTCTAGAACAGTAGTTTTCGACCTAGAATTGTGACCCATTGGGTCCCATAGGAGATACCTGCGTGTCAGATACTCTCATTAGGATTCATAACAGTAGCAAAATTACAGTTATGAAGTAGCAAGAAAAATAATTTTATGGTAGGGGGTCACCACAACATGAACCACTGTATTAAGGGGTCACAGAGTTAGGAAAGTTGAAGGTCACAGCATTGAGAACCACCTTTCTAAACGATCTTCTGCAGTTAGCCAGGTCAGTTAACTTAAATAAAGAAATCATCAATGATCTTTAACCAATTATATTTAACTTGGGTTATTTCCAAGATACTTTTTAGTGGTGGAAAATACTCTGTCTCGATAACTTTATGATGCTGATTACTAAATACTAAATACTAGATTACTAAATACTAGAAGGTTCTTAGGCCAGAATGGTTTCTTTCTTAGTGATGTCACTGAACACAGGTAAGGAAGTTTTGATGGTAATAGTCTAATTTATCTGAGGTTCCATTGGGGCTACCAAGTTTTGATTTAGGTATGAAATTATTAAGGCAACAAATTATAATCTATTAAACAAATTCATGATCATTTTATAGTTAAAATGAAATGATATTCCAAACTCCTGTAATTAAGTCTGTCCAATTTCTGTTTGCCTTGGCGTCCCGCTGCCACTGGCTTTTTCCTGCACTGGGGCCTTTCCTTCTTGCGACCTCTGGGCCTTTTCAGCCTGTGGTGGGCACTTGTCTGTTTTTCTTTCCCTAAGAGTGCTGAGTAGTGACTTGTGGTGTGGATTCTGATTTATCACAGAGCAGAGCTGCCCCTCAGGGGCTGAGCGGCAACACTCATGAAGGAACCCTGATTAAAAAGAGTGGTAATGAAGACAAATGCTTCAGAGGGAGTTGAGAGAAAACCAGTCCTTGGCATTCCCCACAACCCCTCTGAGCTTTTGAAAAGGAGGGAGTAGTAGCCAAAGGAAATATTTCTTCTTTGTTGTTTATTTCTCATGGCTTTCCTTTCCTCCTGGGTGTTCTGATTCTCACTTGTTAACTGCTTTTCATGCAGGGTTGCAATTAACCCCTGGCAGATGCCTTGCTGCGCTCCCCTCCAAGCTATTCCATCCCCAAAGAAGCTTTAATGCTTCCACCTATAACCAGTTTAAAATTCTTTAGACTTGACACTATTGCCTACTTTCTCAGATCATTAAATCACACTTCTCTTTATATTTTCTCTAGTGATTTTTACTAAATGTGATGTTAGATGCCCATAATCACTTTTCCTTCATAGTATTTTTACAAGAGAGAATGCTGACAGAAGAAAAAGAAAGAAAGCAATTCTACAGTTTTCAGTGTGACTGGGTCATAGGTAACAGTATGCCCATGACTGATGACACCATTCCACAATTACTTGTGAACACAAATGAAAATTTTTCAGATAAGTGCCATTTCTTGAACTTGGCCTTTGGGCATCTCATAAATCAGTAATTTCAAGTCTGTTGGTGGGTGACCCCCTACCTACCACTCACCAAGTATACACCAAATTCTGTTTTCTTTGGGAATGTTCTCTAACAATGGTATACATGGCAAGGTCAATGCTAATAGAGATTAATTGTGCTACATTCGCACAGTGAATCTGAAGATTTCATTGAATGGTCACAGTTTCGCCTACAGCTACAATTGGGGAAGAGTGTATGCCCTGGAAGCCTGGCAGATGAATGCACCTGTCTAGCCCCTTTGCATACTTTGTTAAGTACCTGTATTAAAGGCATAGTGGAGATAGACAAAGGAAAGACATAGTCCACCCTTCCCATCCACCGTGAAGAGACACTGTCTACCACAGACAGGAAAATGCCCAACCCTGGCCTATGACCTGGCATCCTAAGGAATTTGAGTCGCAGAGCAGGCAGTGGTCCTGATTGTCATTCTTTCTTTATAGAGAAAGTCTCCCTGGGCTTGGAGAACTCTGTCCAACAGCCGAGGCTCAGATAGGTTGTAAATCTAGTCCAGTCTGATGAGCACACAAAGAGGCCTCAGCATTAAAGATGGTTTGAAGGTAAGCCTGTGGTTAAGGTGAGAGGACAAATGAGGGGGGTCTGCAGAGATCTTTCAGGTCCAAGTGGGTTCCAACTGGAGTCAGGCTGTCTTCAGAATTAAAGTCTCCCCAAGTATAAAGCCAAGGTCAGCTAGGTCTGAATGTAGGGTAAATGACATCAAGGGCTGGGAGAAAAGTCAAAACTGTGGCTCTCTGTTAGACTGCAGGTGAAGACTTGCTGCTGGACAAATAACCCAGTTTCTAGAAAAACACCAGGAACATTCTCCAGGGCAGCAGAATTCCATACAAATTTGAGCAAGTTTGCTTCATTCTCTGCTATGGGGAAGAAAGAATTGGTGGTTTTGTACTAAACTGAATTTCGCCTCAGGTACTTCCAATCTGAGATCTTAGCGTACTACTGTTTATTTTTCCTGACTTCAGATTGGCATAGTAAGATTTCAGGGATGTCCAAATCTGTCTTTGAGGGTCTGGAAACCCATAAAAAACCCTCTAGAAAAGAAGGAAAAGGAAACAGTTTGTTTTCCAGCCTCATCAGCAAATGGATTTGAAGCATGCCTCCTGTAATCTCCCTTGCCCTGAAAGTGGATTGAAACCTTCAAAAATGATTCTCCTATATTCCTTACTAGGTATCCTTTAACACAGCGTATTGTATGCAAGTTAGCATTTCCTCGATCCATAGAGTAGAGTCAGAGACAGGAAAGCATTTAAAGACCATAAGGTATTTAAAACTGAGAGGTATAGCAAAGAAAGGGGAGTTATTCTCACAAAGGGTAGAAAATTTGCCTTAATTGGAAAATAAGTAGTATTAGCTTTAGCCAGGTAAGTACAGGTTAGAGCAATGTTAGAATTAACATAGGTGCTATATACACGTCTCCCTTTGAGAAATGGAAGCTATGTAATATCAATATTAGTTAGATTGGTAGTAACAGGGAACATGTATTATTTTTAAAATATTTGTTAAGTATAGTGGTCTTTGTTCTCTGGGAACTTCTTATTTAATCTCCATTATTAAATGAAGAATTTGATGCTTGGAGAAACTTTGAGAAGCCTTGTGCCTCAATGACTACCACTGAGGCTGATAGAGACAGAACCCAGAACTGTACAGGCCTGTTGTACACCCTTGTTTAAAAGAAAGGAACAAGGTTAGTTATACTTAGTAATGACAGGTAAGGAGATGGCATGAGTTTACAGTAAACACTCCATGTGGCGCTCACGTTGAGTTAACCATCTTATCCATCACCTCTTTCATTGATCTCTCTTAGTGTAGGCAGCATTCAAACTTTTGTTTGCTAGTTTGATATTTTCAAGCAGTCACTGTCAACCAGTTACCTTCTTGTGCTGTAGAATACTGCAAGTTATTCCTGCTATGCAGCCAAGCATATCATAACACATTATCTGCTCTCTCCATCCTCCTCCACCAGACTTTCCAAACTAAGCCTTTACCTTTTAGACCAAGTTGTGTCACCTCCTCTATGAATTTGGCAATTATTTTCATTTTTAAAATGAGATTATTCGCCTGAAGAGATGACTCAATAGTTTTAAGAGCATGTACGGTTTCTACTAAGGATCTGAGATTGATTCCCAGCACCCATGTAAAGGAGCTCACAGCCACTTGTAACTCCAGCTCCAGGGCACCTGGCACCTTCTTCTAGCTTCCAAGGGCAATAGCACTCATATATGTAATTACAAAGAAAATTAATCTTTAAAATGAGAAATTCAGATTACACAAATTTCTGGATTTTTTTTGGGTGCTAGAATTATAGAGAAATATTACAAAGTTGGGGAAACCATCAAGAGAGGAATATTTTAGAAAGAGGAAGAAACTGAAATCTTGTAATTACATTATAAGTTAATGAGAGCTAACATTAATCGAGTATATACTATGCATGATTAATTGTAAATAAATTTATAAACATCTTATCTATACCATTTTCTTACATCATTGTGTCCCTAATAAAGACTGGGCTATGTAATATGGTAAGAGCACTGAGGTTCTTAAATGACATGCCAGGTGCCCTGTGCTGGGATTCGCTTAGGGACACTACTAGGTCATTATAAGGTAGTTAGTATTCTTAGACTATAGCAGGTGATTCGGAGTGGTTTCTCACTGGCTTGTGCTTTTTGACACTTCCCTAACTCTCACAATTCAAGGACATAATATGTTAGTTCTGGGGAGCTAGTTTAAGGCTGACTTTGCCCCACTAATCAGATTACATCAATGTCAAGTGCCCACTAATTAACACAAAATTTGTATCTGCATTAGGTAAATGTCATTTCACCACAGTGGCCTGAAATAAGCCTTTTTATTCCCCTGAGTAGCGTACCATCTCATTGTAAGTATCACAGAAAAGATAGTGACAGGGCATGTGTCGTGCTCATTTGTTCTTCAGCACAAGATCGCTGCGCGATACCCAGTGCTTCCAGAGCTCTGAGGGCAGCTGCATGGCTGTGTTGTTTATTTGACCAGTGAAGTTGTCACCTTGAAGTCCTGTGTGCACAGTATAGCAGGGGCTGGCAAGCTACTGCTACCACCAGTTTATATTTAGCCCAGGGGCTAAGAACAGTTTCATATTTTTACAGGATAGGAAAAGAAATCAAATGAAGAAGGGTTTCATAAACTCTACAATTCTGTGAGGTTAGATGTTTGTGCTCACCCCCAAAGGTTTGGTGAAGGCAGCCATAGGGTTGGCATCCATGTGCTGTCCGTATCTGTGACCACTCTCCACTTGCAGAGCTGAGCAGTGTTAACAGATACCATATGGCTCAGCTAGCCTTTCTATCTGGCTCTTTATGGAAAGTGCTTGCCAAGCAAAGGTTAGCTCCAAACTTGATGTGCAAAGTCTCTTCCTTTCCCTCCTTCCTTCTCCCCTCTTTCCATTCTGACTAACTGGTTTATCTTAGACTCCAGCACACTCTCTGTGTGTCTGCCCATGCCATCCATCCCTTCCTGTATTATGGCTTCCAATATTTTTGGCACAAGCATCTGTGCATCCACAACCAACATCCTGGCTGCAGTTTGCTCTGGCTGTAAGCATGTCACGATTAGGAGCATGTTGTGTCTGTCTTTCTCTCTAGAACAAGGTTTCTCAGCCTGGGTATGAACGTAGGATATGAAAGGTGACCTAGTTATTGTTTCTTTTTGGGAGAAAACACACAATCCAGTACATTGCTCAAATGGCACACAACTAGCAAGTATCTACCAAAGCTCAAAGGACTCAGTGCTTGTTTTCACAGCCTGGATCTGCTTAACCCTGTCACATATTGGTCAGATGTTTGCCATGCCATCAACCTTTTGAGGTAAAAATGCATGTACCTACTTAAAATGGTATATGTACATAGCAAATCTGAACAACTTGTGTCCCAGACTACAGTTGTATTGCTTTTGTTCAAAAGGTGAAATACCATTTCTTACCAGGACAACTTTGCACATATTCTGTGCATAGTTCTGTCACTTGGATTCCATCCCTGGAGCAAAGTGCCCAAGAAAACCAACTTGTAAAGAGACAAATTTGCTGGGGCTGACAGTGTTGGAACATTCAGGAGCCTTTGCTTTAGGCCTATGGCAAGGCTGGCCTTGCGGACAGACGCATTTGGCAGAACAAAGCCTTCTGTGCTAGGGAGCACAGGAGAAGAGTCCAGGGTTTCAGGATCACCTTCAAGCACATGGCCACAGGGAAGCCCATTACATAATACATATATTCCACCTTTTGAACTTGCTACTGCCTTCAAGAACCTAGCTTTTAGCAACTAATCTTGGGGACATTACTACCCAAACTAGGACAATGGAGATGGGTTCTTTGCAGTGGCATGATGTCATGGTGGTTTGTTTTGAGTCCGGCTTTCTCTCGCATGTCTTCATATGCTTCAGTGGTAGAGAATGAGCAGTCTTACTCTCAGTGTACATAACTTAAAAAACAATGAATCCACAAATCAGAAGCCTTCCTCTACACAAAGGATAAACAGGCGGAGAAAGAAATTAGGGAAACAACACCCTTCACAATAGCTACAAATAATATAAAATACCTTGGTGTAACTCTAACTAAGCAAGTAAAATATCTGTTTGACAAGAACTTCAAGTCTCTGAAGAAGGAAATCGAAGATCTCAGAAGATGGAAAGATCTCCCATGCTCATGGATTGGCAGGATTAATATAGTAAAAATGGCCATCTTACCGAAGGCAATCTAC
>JADRCD010183259.1:0-34834 GCA_019843815.1 Montemys delectorum
AAAAAACATGTCAATACTCAGAGCAGGGAAGGGACTAGATATCAACAAAGAGGTTTTTTTTAAGAGCTACATTGAAGGAACAGAAAATAAAAGATCATTGGGGATCAAGGACAACACAGGGAAAGAGCATGTATTAGTCGGGGTTCTCTAGAGTCATAGGACTTATGGGTAGTCTATATAGTAAAGGAATTTGTTGATGACTTACAGTCTATAGTCCAACTTCCAACAATGGTCAGCAGCAGCTGTGAATGGAAGTCCAAGGATCTAGCAGTTACTCAGTCCCACAAGGCAAGCAGGTAGAGAGCCTTTCTTTTTCCAATGTCCTTATATAGGTCTCCAGCAAAAGGTGTGACACACCACACCTTTAATCTCAGATGACCTTGAACTTGGAGATCTTCCTATCTTAATATTCTGGGATTCATAGCCACTATTCCTCAAGATCTCCATGCCAAGATCCAGGTCAGAAACTTGTATCTCAGCCTCCAGATTAGGATCACAGGTAAGCCTTCCAATTCTGGATTGTAGTTCATTCCAGACACAGTCAAGTTGACAACCAGGAATAGCCACTACAGAGCATATCTGAAAAGGTAAGGTAAAGGCTGATTTTGACTCAGAAATATATAGGATGTAAAGTCCAGCTTTTGCAGCTGCACTTTAGTCTGATTTTTCTTTTATTTATGTCTGTGAATTGGTTTTTCTATGTACACATGGATTTGTGGAAGCCACAAAACTCCATTGCCTTTTCTTGAGCTGAAGGTGATGGCAATTGTGAGCTACCAGATATGGGTGCTGGCACTGAATGACACTCCTCTAAAGGAGCAGCAAGAGCTGTTCACCAGAGTCATCTCTCCAGCTTCTCCAAGAATTTTATGTAATATATCATCACTTAATTTTGAACCATGAAATGTGTTACATATTTAAAGATAAGGTAAAAAAAGTTATAAATCTTTTCTTAAAACTCTTGGAGAAGATGAATTTGGGAGAAACAAGGAGATTGCAAGGAGGGAGCAAGACTATAGATAACCAAAATATCTTGTCTGCACATATCAATTTCTCAAAATCAAGTACTAAATATTAATGACATTAAAAGTTGTAAATCTCATAGACAACAACATATTTTTGAGCTGGTTTTCATGGCGTCCATTCATTATATTCTCTTTCAGTTATTTGGTACAGTGAATAGATTGACTTCGGAACAATAACACAGTGAAATTGTACCTAGAAAACGTCAACAGGTTAGAAAACTGCATTACAAGTATTTTATTTATGTTGTCTATAAAGATTTCTTTTCAAGATGTCTTGAATTGCACTTTTGTTGAGGGAAGCCAATGTCAGTACTTAAAGAATGTTGATAAAATTGAAACATTTGGGTTATGGAATCATGTGTGATGTTAGAGGGTTTCTGTATGTGAAAGGTGTGTATTAAGAATAATAAAATTTTGGAAACAAACAAACAAACAAAAAGTTTTAAATCTATGCATGTGCATGCATACACACACACACACACACACACACACACACAAAGTGTATCCAGACGACTCAGAGCTTATTCATTGATGTCTATTCCAGAAAAATGGTTTTAACTGTTGGAGACACCATATGGCAGCATATGCTGGGGACAGAGTGAGAACCCACGCCTTTCAGTATACGTTTCACAGGATGTCTCTACAACCACCCTATATTCATATTCTCTCCCACTGAATCTCTTGTTAATGATTACTATGAAAACATGGTATGCCTGTGTGTTGACATCAAACACACCATGCAATCTAACACATTTGTATAGCTGAGCTACTAAGCAAATCTTAAAGAGTCAGTATTGACAACATTTCATTAAAACACAAACTAGAGAGTACAAACCCTATTTATTATTGGACAGTGTCAATAAAATGGAAGAAAAAAGATAAACAATATTTATTATTGAATGGAACTGGCTATGTAAGCACTAGAATCTATTTCCCTTATGAATAAATGATTATTCACTATTAGCTGGTACACACTGATCAATTGGTTTTTAAATAAATATGTAAGCAAATTTTCAGGCAGATGGATTAAAGCATCAGAAGCTACATTCAACACAGCTTATAATATTGCTGTAAACTCAGAGCAGACATTCAGATCTAATCGCTCTTTATTAAATAACTTTTTGAATCTTTTTTTCAAAGTAAGAAACACAAATATGTAAATTAAACTTTTGGTTTCTTTTGTGAAATAGTTCAATGCTAATTTTAATAACATATATATGTGTATTTGTATTTAAAAAAATAAAATATTATTTAAAGCTACTTTTTAAGTTAAAACACAGGAAGATGTACCTATACCAAAAATTTTCTTATATTCAATAAAGGAAAATTGATTTATTTAAAAATGTAAGTATGAATATTTCATTAACCCAGACTTAATTTAAAACTTGGTAGCTAAATTCAGAGAGGTCTAATATAAATAGTTGAGAGGAAAGATGAAGAGACAATATATTATTTTCTCATAAAAATATAAAATGAGTGTAACCATTGAAACCTTATGCACACAAACAAAAAGGAACTCAGAAGGTTGTATTTATATATTTGTGTGTACAATTAAAGAAAAATATGCTGTCAACTAAAGATGGGGGATGGACATAGGAAGAGTTACAGGGAGTATAAAAAATGGATTAAGGGATGAAATTCTATTTTGCTTTACATATAACATTAATATTATATAGTCATAGTATTATATAATATATAATTCATATTATATATTAGTAGTAATTGAAAGGGAAACTGAACTCTTGTTCTGCTGTGAAAGTTGGGTGCTGGTAAGTCAATATGAGAACTGGCATGCAGATGCCTGGATTGCCAAAACAACTTCATGAGCAGACTGAGCACAATTATGCAGCACAAATCCATTAAGCTTTTTATATTTCTGGTGGATGCTGTGTCAACTGCTTCGCTTCATCCTAGTGCTGTGGATATGGAGGGTTGGTTAGATGGACCTTGGCTCTTCGGGTAGCAGCAGATGCTCTTGTTGCATAAGTAGGATGCCACATGTGGCCTTGGATTTAGGCTTTTAGATTTATTGAACCAATTCAGTTTTTGAACAGATGGAAAAAACCCTTGACAATGTGAAAAGAGAATTAATGAATTTACATTAAAATGTGATACTCTGTGAGGATATGTGATGATGGTTGCTTTATTTATGACTTATTTAAAAAAAATCAGGCAATGTTAGGCATTTTGTGAGTCACCTAAAGCTGTTTTATTTTACTTGATGCTAATGGAAGCCCAAAGGAGGAAAATCCTGCATTTACTATATATGTTTCCAGTATATCTTGGAAGGTGAAGTTCAGATGCTTCTGAATTAAAAATGAAATAAGTAACTGACTTTCCCATTACTAGTCTTTGATTAGGAAGTTTATTTATTTGCTAACTAGATCAATTTTTGGAAAACATAAAAATTATATTAAATATGATTTATGATTCTATTCTATAAAATATTTTCCCCTTAAAAGTTTCCTAATTCTGTTTTAATCTTTGATGCTTATTTTCCTATGGATTCACATATTATCTAACATGAAACTGAGAGCATTTTAAGAAACATGTTTTTGCATCTACTTCTTTACTTCATTATAAATTATCATACAATGACATTTTATATTTGATACATATAATTGTACTTTAATAAGAAATTTGAATAAATTGTGGTATTATATTTTATAATTTTAATAATATGTTTACTCTTCCACGACATAAAGTTATAGATTTAATTATAAAGGTCTTTTTAAGGTTTTTTTTTTTAGAAAAAAATTATAATTTCAAATAAACTGTACAGTTGATTTCAGTATGTCCTTTAAAAACATTTTGGTGCCTTATGTGTAGAATGCAGTACAGAGGAATGGACACTTATCTTCCTCAGAGATCAGATTGTTCAGATCTTGCTCTTACTTGATAATTCATTAATAGAAAAATGTTTTCAATTATATATTTTTTACATATATATTTCTGTCATATATTTTTATATTTATAAAATATATTTATATTTATAAAAATATAAAAATAAGATAAAATTCGTATACAAGGGAATAAAGATTTTGATGTGATATTATGAGACAAGGAGCCTCCAAAGATTTTATTCTGAGGGGATCCCTGCTGGTGTCAGACAGGAAAGAGAACCACACTAATAAATGAAAATGAAAATCTGGTACAGATTTTTTTTGCCAAACTGCATCAGCCTTCAATGAGTCTAATGCCAAGTGATTCACTGTCAGCATATTTACAATATAATACTATTTGGGAAAAGGTTTCTAGGCAAAATTCAGTCCAATTAAAGATGGACAATAAGTTTAAATTATGACTACAAGAAACTCCTTTACAAAGTAATTTGACCATGAGGGTAGATTTTGTAGTTGAAATGGCTAGAATCTAGTGTGTTCTCTGACTAATACAGCAGAGAGGTCAGCAGGTTATAACATACATGTGACATCTCACTTAAGGATCTGGTAATGGTCTAGGGAGGGAAGAGCGTGTGGAGGGAGAATCTCTTATGTACAGTGTGAAAACATCACCTGTCAGTAAAAAGCTGGTGGCCTGTTAGCTGAGGCTAGAAATAGGTGGTTGGGACATCTGAGAAAGAGATAGAATTACAGGAATCAAATATGGAAGATTTCACCCTGGGTTAGAGGAGACAGATGAACGAAACTGAGGAGAGTTAACCAACCATGTGGCAGACATAGACTTGAATAAAGGGGTTATATAAGTTATGAGCTAGTCGGGGAACAAACCAAACCTTATGGCCATTTATTCATAAATAATTAAGTCTCAAAGTTGTTCTGGGAATAAATAGTAGAAAATAAATAGTAGCAAAGTCTAGAATAATCATGTTGGAGATTTTGGGTGAGGTCTGCCTTCATAGCAAATGGTGGATGAATTCTGTATCCATATATAGCAAAAAGGCCACCAGGTCATTAACAAAATCTGCTCTCAGCTTTCTGGATGGAATGCAGGTTATTTGACTTATCTCCCCTATTGAGGAGACACCCCTGTGTGGCTCACATTGCTGGTTCAATAGTGCTTCTTTCTGAGTACAAGGCCCTCATGCCCTTAATACCTTTCAATTTGTGTTCTCTTGGCCATCTACTGCTGGGCATGGAGTCTTCCCTTAAGAGTAGTTTCTCCAGTGAGACTCCATAGTAGAAGAGTAAATTTCATTTGCAAGTGGTTATCAACTGCAACTTGCTTCTGATTTAGGGATGGGGCATGTGTCCAGTTCTCCTTTTTCTTCTAGAATTCCATCGTGTGCAGACTCATGTAGACCCTGTGCATGTTTCCTCACTCTCTAAGTTCTTATGTTCATTGGTCCTGTTGATTTAGAGGATCTTGTTCCCTTGGTGTCCACCATCCTCTCTAACTTTTACATTCTTTCTGCCTCCCCTTCTACAGGGTTCCCTGAGACCTGGGGGTTGGAGTTGAGATTTGATGGAAACAACCCATTTAGGGCTGAGTGCTCTAAGGTCTCTAACTCTCTCCATAATCTTTGAGCAAGGCACTGATCTATGAATCTAGTAGAATTTTGTTAGGAGTCATCTTACTGATATTTTTGTTTGTTGGGTTTTGCTTTTTTAGGGAAGTAGCATTTGGTTTTTCCCTAGGTCCCTTGTCTATCTAGTATCAGATTGTTTGTCACCCAAATGATTTGGGGTTCCATCTCATGAGTGAGCCATTAGTTAAATTGGATATTGGTTGGTTACTCCAAAAAGCTAGTGTTACCATTGCACTAGAATATCTTGCAGACAGGACACCATTGTGGATCAAAGGGTTTGTGGCTGAGTCATGTTCATGTTTCTTCTTTGGCAATGTGCAAAGTACTTTCTTGCATCAAAAAATGGTAGCATGTGTGATGTGTAATGCTTGGTAGATGGTGAAGGCAACATGTAGGCACCAACTTTTCTTCTCCATGTTCAATGAGTTGTATAGATATTGTCGTCAACAATGGGGTCTTGCAGTCATTTTAAAGGAGAGCAACCTCTACTCTTTGCAATATCCTGGGTTGTTTGGAGATTTCCATGGGAACCCTTTAGCCAAACACCCAATTAGATGTAACCCAATCCAAGCACTGGAAGCTTCATTGAGTTACCAGAGATATCTAGTTGGGGCTCTGGTTCCCCCATTATTTAGCAATCTCAGATAGATAGATAGATAGATAGATAGATAGATAGATAGATAGATAGATATCAAAACTCTATCTACTCTATTAGATTTCTATACTCCCCCTCAAATAGCCGTTAATTTTAACTCTTTTCCCGTATTTCCTCCCTTTTACCCCTTCTTCTATCTCTCTCTCTCCACTTGATCCTTCAATTCCAATCCCCATCTACCCATAACTATCTGGCTCCCTATTCCTAACCCTATATATAACTTCTATGGTTCTATCGACTTAGTTATCATTCACTTGTCAGCTAATATCTACATATAAGCAAATATATACTATATTTATCTTTATACCATATTTATCTTTCTGGGTCCGAGTTACCTCTGTAAGAATATTTTTTTTCTAGTTCCATCCATTTACCTCTACATTTTATGTCAGTTTTTTAGTGGCTGAATAATATTCCAATGTGCAAATATATATTTTCTTTATCCTTTCTTCTGTTTACAGGTATTGAGTTTGTTCAGAAAAAAAGCTCAAAACAATGTCTCTGGTAGGATGAAACAAGAGTATCATATCTAGATCTTGGGATAAATTGATTTTCATATTCCTGAGGAACTGCCACTCATATTTCTGTGGTCAGTTGAATGTTAGTACTCCTCACAGCTATAGATGAGTGCTCCCTTTACTTCATATCCTATCCAGCATAAGACTGGTTTTATTAATCTTAGCTATTCTTAGGGTGTAAGATGAAATCTCAAATAAATTTTGATTTGTATTTATGTGATGATTAAGGATGTTGATTATTTAACTGATTCTTAGCCATTTGAATTAACTCTTTTGAGAGTATTCTGTTTAGATCTGTACCCCATTTTAAATTGGGTTATTTTTTTCTTGATATCTAGGATTTGAGGTTGGTTTTGCTGTTGTTCTGCATATTTTGTACATTAGCTCTCTATCAGGTATATAGTTTTTCCTATTCTGTAGGCTTCTGCTTTGTGTGAATGATGGTTTCTTTTGATGTACAGAAACTTTTTCAGTTTGTGAAGTTCTACTCATTAATTGTTAACCTTATTGCCAGTGCTACTGGTGTTCTCTTCAGAAAGTCTTTACTTGTCCTCTACTTTCACTTTGATCAGTTTTTCTGGTATTATGTTGGATTCCTTGACTCACTTGTACAGAGTGATTTGTCTAGATATATTTGCATTTCAGCATGCAGCCATCAGGTTTAACCAGCACCATTTGTTAAAAATGATGTTTTCATTTTTAACTGTGCATTTCTGACTTCTTTATCAAATTCAAGTGTCCATACATGTACAGATTTATGTCTGAGACTTCAATTCAGCTCCAGTGATTGGCATATCTCTTTTATTTGTCAATACCAGTGTGTTCTTATTACTGTGGCTCTGTAAAACAGTTTGGGTCAGGAATGGTAATACCTGCAGAAGATCCTTTATTGTTTGGCATTTACTTAATCTGGTGTGTGTGTGTGTGTGTGTGTGTGTGTGTGTGTGTGTGTGTGTGTTTCCACACAAAGATGAAAACTGTCTTTTTAACATCTGTGAAGAATTATGTTGGACTCTTAGTGGGAATTGCAATGAATCTGTAGATTGCTTTTGGTAGGATGGCCATTTTACTGTATTACTCCTACTGATCCATGATCATGGGAGACCTTTCTATCTTCTGATATCTTGTCCAATTTCTTTCTTCAATGTCTTAAAGTTTTCATTATAGAAGTTTTTCACTTGCTTGGTTAGAATTACCCCAAGACATTTTCTGTTAGTTGAGACTTTTGTAAAGGGTGTTCCCTGATATCTTTCTCAGTCCATTTGTCATTTGTATATAGGCAGGCTATAGATTTTTACAACTTAATTGTTAATTCATCTACTTTGCTGTATATGTCAATTAGCTTTAGATGTTTCCATGTGGATTTGGGGGGCTCACTATGTATATATTCATATCTTCTGCAAGTAAAGATACTTTGACTTTCCTCTCCAGTATTTATCTCTTTAATTGCCTTCTGCTGTCTCATTGTTTTAACCAAGGCTTTCAAGTGCTATATTTTATAGTTATGGAGAGAGTGAACAACCTTACCATGGTCCCTATTTTAGTAGAATTGCTTTGGGTTTCTCCCCATTTAAGTTGATGTTGTCTATGGGCTTGTTGTTAACTGCCTTTATTATATTGATGTATGTGCCTTGTGTCCTTAAACTTCCAAGGACTTTTATCCTGAAGGGGTGTTGGATTGTGTCAAAGGCCTTTTCTGCATCTAATAGTCTGATCATGGATTTTTGTTTGTCTATATGCTAGATTACATTTATTGATTTATGTGTGTTGAATCATCCATGCATCTAGACGATGAAGCCCACCTGATCATGCCAGATGATCTTTTTGATATTCAGTGTGTGATTCAGTTTGTAAATATTTTATTGAATACTTTTGCATGTATGCTCATAAGGAAAATTCATAATTTTCTTTTTTATTGGGTTCTTATGTTATTTGGATCCATCTTACTCTCTATAACTACTGAGTCTCTTATAGACTTTAATTTGTTCACTATCTCTATAAAGTTGCCTTTTCAGACAGTGGAATCATGCAATGCATACTTTTCTTTTCTTTACTGAAGACATCTCTCTACTCCTGTCAGGAAACTAATGCTATATAAGCACCATGAGTTTGGGGACAACCCAGGTTCATGGTGAAATCAAGGCCATCATAGACTACATAATAAGACTCCATTTGAAATAAAACCAACAGTATATACTGGATATATTACCAAGGTTACTTTCTGTGCATTTGTGCTGATACAGTGTACTCTACTGAATACCAAGTTTCCCTAAATTGTTTTGTAGAAGATAATAAAAATGAAACTTACACCACATCCAATGTTTGAATACTATTCTGAGCAAATGGTTGGCAATGTTTGATATGACCCAAATGATATCATGAAGATGTAATACAATTTAATGTCAGCACAAACTTAATTTTAAGATGTGTTTTCAACTTTACTCAAACCATCTGGGGACAAATTCCTTCAGGAAAAATATAGAGTTTTCTTAATTGTGATTCTATCTCCCACCATTAGCAGACACTACAGGCTTGCAATCACATCTGTTCTTTAATACTTTCTAGCCATATGTTCAAGCAGATGAAACATTAGCATTTATTGATTGCTGAATTTCATTAATCTCTATCATCATCACAAATAAAATATTCTCCAGTGAAGTATTGCTTTAAGCAGCATAATTCCCGTAGTGATTAAAATTTTATCCCATTTATTTCCTCTATACCTGGTCTTCTGAAATCACTCATTCTCACTTCTCTCTGAAGTTTCATTCATTCAATGAATAGTTCTGCTATGCTTCCTCATGACCTTAAGAAAACATCACAAATTTGCTTGACTTAAAAGAATCTTTCTATTTCTCACAAATATTCTGGAGTATTTTATGTTAGACCAGGTTGCTACTGCTTAAAATATTCAATGGGACAACTAACTTCTTGAACTTTCAGAAGCTATATGTTTCTGAAAATCAAAACAAATATATATGAATAATAGTATATCATAAGTTATATTAAATTAACTGTATAGACTAGCATGCTATGTAGATAATTTGTCCTAAAGAAACTATGTTATAATTGAAAATATACAAAAGTAACATGTTAATATTTAACTTGCTGGATCCCCAAAATATATGGTATAATTAATAAATGACCATAAGATTTGGGCTGATGAGCAGTGTAAACCTTCATATCTATTTTTAAAAGTCCAGTGTACTCTTCATTGCATTATGGGAACACATGTAATTTTCAAATAACTCATGGAGGATTTTGACTGTTTCCCAAATGAATTACTTGAGGAGTGAATTTGTCAGTTACTCTGATGTGATTATTTCTCTTTGCTTTATATGTTGATGTACTGCCAGCAAGAATACTGTGAGTCTAATTTTTTTTATTTTAATTAAAATGTATTTTCCCTTCATTACAAAGAACTTGAAGATAAAAAGATCAAACAGGGAAATTAAGGAAAGCTACGTCTATACATCTCAGTGACTTTTATACAATAAAAATAAACATTCTGAATATGTAAAGCTTCATATTGAATTTTATACTTTTATTGTAGATTATATTTCTATGAACTTATTCACTAACAGAAAAACAAATGAACCAAAAATCCATGAAAGAATCAGTTATCCTTACATCCTCTTTCATGACTCTAATGTCCATAATCTGTATTCAGCCCTTCCTAACCACGAATATTAAAGACTTGATATTTTCATTTCTACTGTGGCATAACAGTTCCACATGTATCAGATCTGTATTTTTCATGTCTCAATTTCTCCTGTTTAACTGAGTGACAAAAATGTAGAGGATAAGACATCAATGTTGACTATTTTATGATCATTCAGTTGCTCTTAATGTACAAGTGTAATGGCTAGCATTCTGTTTCTGTGATTCTGATCTAAGTGATTGATATATCTAACCTAATTGCCCCCCCCCCTCATAAATGGCAAGACTGGCTTTTGTCATTCCTATAGGAAAGACTTTCTCATTTGCTATACAACAGCCATGCAGGCTCTCTACAATAAAGGATGCTTAGTGACCAGGTGGCCAGCAATTATAGCCAAATATAAATGTAGCAGAAAACTTGCATATAATATACAGAAAAGGTAAAATACTTTTGGAGAAAGAACAGGAAAACATACTATGATGCAGACTGAAGACTTGCAGCGGCTCAGGTATCCTTTGACTTCTTCTTATTCTGCCCTTAATACTAAAGGACATTTCACAGAGAGTTTTTGAAACTTTTACTGTTCCTATCAATGTTGCATGTGCTCTATTATGTTAACACATGGTCACACATGTGTACATCATACAATGAACAAATTTTCTATTCTGTTACACACCCTCTCCTTTGTGACCATTCAGTTAACTGTTCCCCTACAAAGTCTACAAAGTGGACAGTCTTTTGACCTTGTAACATGGTTCTGTCCCCTACAAAGGTTATTGTTGAAAACCAGGTGATCTACATGAATAATAGACAGTGTTGGGAAATGGGAGGTACAAGTTGAAAAACTTTATACATAATTGAGTGTCTGTCAGCTTCAGTTGATAGAACCAATAGGAAGCATTTATTTATGTCTTTGTTTCTTATAATTTTTTGTTGGATACAAAGAAGATACCAATAGAAAAAAAACAGAAAAGAATCAAAGCATATTATGGAAAAAACACAATGAAAAAGCAAACAAACAATAAACAAATGAAATGAACAATTCACAGAATAGGAAAAGTAAGCTGTCTTCTAGTCATAATGCCCTTAAATGTCAATGATTGTAGATCCCTACCCAGAAACACAGAGAAGATGCACACAAACTCTGACTATGATAGACTATATGAGATAAGAAGTGAACATGAACAGATAGCTCAGGCAGAGAACCTAGGAGGAGAAAACACTTAAGAAACACTGCAGGATTCATTTCTGAGACTTCAATTCTATTCCATTGATCTACCTGCCTATCACTGTACCAATACCATGCACGTTTTATCACAACTGCTCTGTAGTACAGTTTGAGGTCAGGGATGGTGATTCCACAGAAGTTCTTTTATAGTTGAGAATACTTTTTGCAATCCTAAGTATTTTGTTATTCCAGATGAATTTGCAAGTTGTCCTTTCTAACTCTGGGAAGAATTGAGTTGGAATTTTTATGTGATTGCATTGAATCTGCAGATTGCTTTCAGCAATATGGTCATTTTTACTATATTAATCCTGCCAATCCACGAGCATGGGAGATCTTTCCATCTTCTGAGATCTTCTTCGATTTCTTTCTTCAGAGACTTGAAGTTCTTGTCAAACAGATCTTTTACTTGCTTAGTTAGAGTTACACCAATGTATTTTATATTATTTGTAACTATCGTGAAGGGTATTGTTCCCTAATTTCTTTCTCTGCCTGTTTATCCTTTGTGTAGAGGAAGGCCTCTGATTTGCTTGAGTTAATTTTATATCCAGTTACTTTGCAGATATAATTTATCAGTTTTAGGAGCTATCTGGTGGAATTATTGGGGTCACTTAAGTACACTATCATATCATCAGCAAATAGTGATAATTTGACTTCTTCCTTTCCAACTCCTATCCATTTGATCTCCCTTTGTTGTCTAATTCCTCTGGCTAGGACTTCAAGTACAATTTTGAGTAGGAAGGGAGAGAGTGGGCAGCCTTGTCTAGTTCCTGATTTTAGTGGGATTGCTTCAAGTTTCTCTCCATTTACTTTGATGTTGGTTATTGGTTTTATGTATATTGCTTTTACTATGTTTAAGTATGGGCCTTGAATTCCTGATCTTTTCAAGACTGTTATCATGAAGAGATGTTGGATTTTGTCAAATGCTTTCTCAGCATCTAATGAGATGATCATATGTTTTTTTTCTATCAGTTTGTTTATATAGTGAATTGTGTTGATAGATTTCAGTATATTGAACCATCCCTACATCCCTAGGATGAAGCCTACTTGATTGTAGTGGATGATCATTTTGATGTGTTTTTGATTCAGTTTGCAAGAATTTTATTGAGTATTTTTGCATCGATATTCATAAGGAAAATTGGTCTGAAGTTTTATTTCTTCGTTAGGTCTTTGTGTGGTGTAGGTATCAAAGTAATTGTGGCTTCATAGAATGAATTGAGTAGAGTACCTTCTGTTTCTATTTTGTAGAATAGCTTGAAGAGTATTGGTATTAGATCTTCTTTGAAGGTTTTATAAAACTCTGCACTAAACACATCTTGTCCTGGACTTTTTGGGTTGGGAGACTATTAATGACTGTTTCTATTTCATGAGCAGATATGGGACTGTTTAGATCGTTGATCTGATCTTGATGTAACTTTGATACCTGGTATCATTGCTGGTGGGATTGCAAGCTGGTACAACCACTCTGGAAATCAGTTTGGTGGTTCCTCCAGAAATTGGACATACTTTTACCAGAGGACCCAGCTATATTACTCCTGGGCATATACCCAGAAGATGCTCCAACATGTAATAAGGACACATGCTCCACCATGTTCATAGCAGCCTTATTTATAATAGCCAGAAACTGGAAACAACCCAGATGTCCCTCAAGAGAGGAATGAATACAGAAAATACGGTACACCTACACAATGGAGTACTACTCAGCTATTAAAAACAATGAATTTATGAAATTCTTAGGAAATGGATGGATCTGGAGAATATCATCCTGAGTGAGGTAACCCAATCACAAAAGAACACACCTGGTATGCACTCTCTGATAAGTAGTTATTAGCCCAGAAGTTCGAATACATGAAGAAAAAGGCATAAACCACAAGAAACTCAAGAAGAAGGAAGACCAAAATGTGGACATTTCATTCTTTCTTAAAAGGGGGAACAAAATGCCCATGAAAGGAATTGCAGAGACTAACTATGGAGCAGAGACTGAAGGAAGGACAATTCAACCTGATATAGCTGTCTCCTGAGAGGCTCTGACAGTACCTGACTAATACAGAAGTAGAGGCTCACAGCCATCCATTCAACTGAGTACAGTGTCTCCAATCAAGGAGTTAGAGAAAGGACCAAAGGAGCTGAAGGGTTTGTAGCCTCTTAGGATGAACAACAATATGAACTACCTAGTACCTTCAGAGCTGTGAGGGACTCAACCACCCACCAAGGAGTACATATGGTGGGACTGCTTGCTCTCGCCGCTTGTGTATAGTAGAGGATTGCAAAGTTGGTCATCAATGGGACAAGAGGCCCTTGGCCCTATGAAGGTTCTGTGCCCCAGTGTAGGGGAATTCCAGGGCCAATAAATGGGTGAAGGTGGAGTGACAAGCAGAGGAAGGGGGAGGCAACAGTGGTTTGTTCTTGTTGGTTTTGTTTGTTTGTTTGTTTTTTGTTTTTTGGAGGGGAAACTGGGAATGGAGAAATCATATGTCATGTAAATAAATAAAATATCTAATAAAAAAAGGGCACACATGGTATGTTCTCACTGATAAGTGAATATTAGCCCAGAAGCTCAGAATACCAAGAAGAAGGAAGACCAAAATGTGGATACTTTGATTCTTCTTAGAAGGGGAAACAAAATACCCATGGAAGGAGTTATAGAGACAAAGTGTGGAGCATAGACTGAAGGAATGACAATCCAGAGGCTGTCCCACCTGGGAATCCTTCTCAAAAACAATCACCAAACCCAGACACTATTGTGGATGTCAGCAAGTGCTGGCTGACAGGAGCTTGATATAGCTGTCTCCTGAGAGAGTCTGCCAGAGCCTGACTAATACAGAGGTGGATGTTCTCAGTCAACCATTGGACTGAGCACAGGGACCCCAATGAAGGAGTTAGAGAAAGGACACCAGGAGCTTATGGGGTTTGCAGCCCCTTAGGAGGAACATCAATATGAACTAACCAGTACCCCCAGAGCTCCCAGGGACTAAACCACAAACCAAGGAGTACATATGGTGGGACTCAGGGCTCCAGCTGCACATGTAGCAGAGGATGGCCTAGTTGGTCATCAGTGGGAGGAGAGGCCCTTGGTCCTGTGAAGGTTCTATGCCCCAGTGAAGGGGAATGCCAAGGCCAGGAAGCCGGAAAGGGTGGGTTGGTGAGTAGGGTGAGGGGGGAGGTAATTGGGAGTATTTCAAAGGGGAAACTGGGAAAGGGAAGAACATTTGAAATGTAAATAAAGAAAATATATAATAAAAATAATAATTAAAAAAGAAACACTGCAAGAAAAGTGGAACTGACTCAAAACATAAGGGCAGAATATGGATTCTGTTCAGGTATATAGGCTCCATGAGAGATGTTAACTGGTTTAGAGAATGAAAAGTGTACCAAACCTGTTTCTGTCAGAAATAGAGCTACAAAGAACAGAAAAAACTGTGACAGACTAACAAACTGATCAAGAGAAAAAAATTTTATAAGATATTTTCTTTATTTACATGTCATAGGATATCTCCTTTCCCAGTTTCCTCTCTGAAAAAAAGAAAAACAATAAAATAAAGTAAAAATAAAAAACAAAACAACAAAACCAAACAAACAAACCCCTGTTCCCTCCCCCTCCCCCTGCTTGCTACCCCACCCTCTCCTGCTTACTGGCCCTGGCATTCTCCTACACTGGGACATAGACCCTTCACAGGGCCAAGGTCCAATGGATGGCTTTGAGCCTCAACTTCTGTATTAGTTGGATACTGTCAGAGCCTCTCAGGAGACAGCTATATCAGACTCCTATCAGCCAGCACTTGCTGGCATCCGCAATAGTGTCTGGATTTGATGATTGAGTATGGGAAGGATTCCCAGGTGGAGCAGTCTCTGGATTGTCCTTCCTTCAGTCTCTGCTCCATAGTTAGTCTCTGCAATTCCTTTCATGGGTATTTTGTTCCCCCTTTTAAGAAAGAATGAAATGTCCACATTTTGGTCTTCCTTCTTCTTGAGTTTCTTGTGGTTTGTGCCTTGTTCTTCATGTATTTGAACTTCTGGGCTAATAACCACTTATCAGAGAGTGCATACCAGGTGTGTTCTTTTGTAAGTGGGTTACCTCATTCAGGATGATATTCTCCAGATCCATCCATTTCCCTAAGAATTTCATAAATTCATTGTTTTTAATAGCTGAGTAGTACTCCATTGTGTAGGTGTACCGTATTTTCTGTATTCATTCCTCTCTTGAGGGACATCTGGGTTGTTTCCAGTTTCTGGCTATTATAAATAAGGCTGCTATGAACATGGTGGAGCATGTGTCCTTATTACATGTTGGAGCATCTTCTGGGTATATGCCCAGGAGTGGTATAGCTGGGCCCTCTGATAGTACTATGTCCAATTTTCTTGAGACATATGATAATGGAAATTAGGATACATTGAATGCCTAGAATCCAAACAAGAGAACCTCACTATTGCAGTAAGGGAAGAAGCAATAAATAGAAAACACATGAAGAAGAATATTTACACTGAAAACAGGCAACAAAATGCCATGCTCTATCATCTTCATAGAGAATATATCCCATTTAACCTAATATCTCTTAGTATGTCTTATCTCTTCAAGATACAATTTCTTATTATCTTCTGATGTAAAAATTTTATTGATTTATCTTAGAGAGCACAGATCAAATAATGAATACAACTACACTTAAATGATAATATTCCTTTTATTTGTGGAATATTACTGACTGTAGAAGAAACTGGTATCTCAGATAATTTGTGGACAGAGCATACCAGATGAACAGTTCAGACAGAGTAGAAAACATTATGTCAAAAATACCAGACAGAGAAAATGAAAATCATGGAGGCTTGATGCTATGGACAGAGCTGGGTATTTTTCAAACTCTTCACAAGAAAATTTGTTTATAAAGCAGAGTCTGATGGAAGTGGCTAAGCTGGTAAATTTTTGCCCAAAATTTTGGTATCAAGTAGTTCCTTCACACTAGTAATATAATTGAGTTATTAAGTTAGAGATATTACAGCAGTCTGAAATATAGACAAACCACATATCTGTGTGGAGATTTTTCATTAAAGACTTCAGGTTTGCCACTATGATTACTTTGTCTTGCTTTGTAAGAATGAGGAAGACCTTCCATTTCTTTGGCACTTTGTTTGGGCTAAGATCATGTGAAATTTCTCAAAACAGGCATTTATTTTTATCATTTCTTTTAAAATCCTCATGTCAATTTTTGCTTAGTTGAATATTTTTAGTGACATATGAATGAAAAGATGAATAATGGGAGAGGGATGATACCTTCTGAAGAGAGAGTTTTCCAGTGTTTGCCTGTTGAAAACATACCTAAGAGGATATGGAACCAGAAAGGATAGCAACCTATTGTATTTGTCAAAATAGAAAGGAATTCAAAGTAGATTTAAATAAGTTTTCCCTAGAGCTGAAATGATTCTATGTTACTATTAGATTTCTTGCTGAATATGTAACTGAGAGTTGTGACAAGTGAGCATTTGTAAAAATTAGAAACATGAGTCTTTCCATGTTATTCTTCCATATTTATGTAATTAATGGTCAAAGGGCAAATATGGGAAGACCATTTAAGCAGTCTGCTTTATCAAAAGGAGTTTAATTGGAAGCACTTCATTTTTTACACAGAAAGTAAGACTCTCTTCTAAAACACATACAGCAACAAAAATGTAAGAGTTACTCCCCTCTATTTAAAATATGAGTATTTGAAACATCAGTGTTTTCTGTACTATACTTGTGATGTGCTTTAAAGTGAAGCTCTTCCTGTTTTATGCGTTGAGACTGTGTTGTTAGAGTGAATAAACCAATATCAAATGGCACAGGTTCATCATGTTGAATATCACTCATTGATCAACTGATTCAAAGTTAGCATTTAATACTCTGAGGATTTGAAGAGCATGTTCTAAATGCGAAACCACTGGGGCTGCTTCCAAAGATGGAGGCTCCCTAGTCTCTTCTGACAAGTTGTGTAATGTTACCTGTAGTAGCTGACACCGTTGATTTCCCACATTTTCATCAATGAAATGAAACTCATCATAGTCATTACAAATAACTTTGTTAAAATTGCATTTAACTATTCAAATAAAGCTATAGCATATTCTTTCATACAAAAAGGATTGCAGTGAGTAGAGAAACCTAAACTTAGCTGTTACCTCAGACTTGGATTCCAGCACTCTTACAAGATTCAAGATTTTCTCATGAAACACATATTGACTTAGTACAAGCTTCTTACACTAGCATCTCATGCTTTCATAGCCCTTCCTGGCTTTACTATGTGTAAATTCTAAGGAAAACAAATACTGATTGCCAATTCTCCATCTGGTAAACATTGGTACTTTTTTTTAATAAAGCATGTAACATAAACTGGGAACATTTTTTAATTAGATATTTTATTTATTTACATTTCAAATGATAGCTTCTTTCCCAGTTTCCCCTCTGGAAAAAAACAAAAAAAACAAAAAACAAAAAGCCCTGTTCCCTCCCCTCTCCCTCTTCTCTCCAACCCATCCTCTCCCACTTCCTGGCCCTGGCATTCCCCTACACTGGGGCATAGAACCTTCACAGGACCAAGGACCTCTCCTCCCATTGATGACCGACTTGGCCATCCTCTGCTATACATATGCTGCTGGAACCATGAGTCCCACCATGTGTACACCTTGGTTGGTAGTTTAGTCCCTGGAGCTCTGAGGGTACTAGTTAGTTCATATTATTGTTCATCCTAAGGGGCTGCAAACCCTTCAGCTCCTTGGAAAATTTATACAAACATCTCTTCATATATGAGGGCACAGATGACAGACTAAAAGCATG
The DNA here is from genome assembly GCA_019843815.1 of Montemys delectorum. NCBI lineage: Eukaryota > Metazoa > Chordata > Mammalia > Rodentia > Muridae > Montemys > Montemys delectorum. The sequence continues at coordinate 18,373 of JADRCD010183259.1, forward strand.
AGTACACCCAAGTCTAGCAAAGTGAACCAATGACTTTATAATGGCAAAACTCGCTTAAATGAGCATCATGGGTAAGCCACAGGTGTCTGCATAATAAAACTTCCAAGTAGCACTATTCGCAGCTCCTGAGATCTGTATGTCCAGAACTGTTGCCCAGGTTCAAGTAAAATGGCACCCTGTTTCACAAATTATTTCTCATAAAAACTTGGAGAAATACTTTGTAAATCTTATAAATGTTGAGTCGTGGTTAATTCCCCAAGTTTCTTGCATCTTAAAAGGATGTGCTCCTCTCTTTGGAATAGGTGTAATATTTTGATTCTCAGAAAATAGCTAGGGAATATAACTAACAGTTGTAATGTATATCTAGCTCCTCTTGATAAGCTTGTTTAATTTATTAAGCAAAGTGAAAAGTGATCCATGGATCTACTTAGATCCACTATAGAGAGTAAGTGATGTTTAAAATCAGTTTTTATCACTACCATTATAACATAAAAAAGTAAAGGAATTGTTTCTATGAAATAAAATATGAAATAAAGTTGTGAAAGCAACAAAGAGTCCTGAAAACAGCATAAACATACCCACAAAATGCTCCTGAAAACAAATTTCATTAATATATAAGAAAGGAAAATTATCTACAAATACTTCATGATCCTATCCACATTTTCAGGAAGTGTGTAGCCTCTGGTTTTCATGAATAATTGATACTTCAGCCATTAGTCACAGTTAACAATGGACAGCACATGCCATTTCAGAGGGACATCAGAAATTGTACAGCTAGTGTCAGAGGAGTTTGTGTTGTTCTGTAGTAGAAAAAAAATGGAAAAAAAGCTTTGTTTTTTTAAATTTTTGTTTCCTGAAGGGATTTTCCACAAACTTTCTGTTTTGTATCATATTGGTTGGCACTGGTTCACATGCTGTCTATGTAATGAGAACTACAGACAACAGTATGTATTTAAGTCAGTTCATTTAGACATTTGTATTAGTTTATGTTATTGCTTTCTTAAGAAGAGGAAAATAGACTCCAAGTTAGTAACTAGCCATATGCATGCCTGGAAAACCATGAAACCATGCTTTCAGGAGATTACTAAGGCCACACTATTTGGTAAAGCATAAACTTCCCTGAAGGAAGTACGAATTTAAGGTTGCACAAACATAAGAAATTACAGACTTAAGGAAGTACAAGATTAAAGATTTCTGATCAGCAAAAAAAAGAGAGATGCATGTGTTAAAGCTGTTGATGAGAAATTGAAAAGGTATGATCCTGTGTTATGAAGAAGAGAATAAACAAATCTAAAGCTGACTAATAGGGAGTGACTGAGAGACCATGTTTAATATTTAGACTGTTGAATTTAAAGTTCATTACAATTACTAAACACAAATATTTGTTAAAAAATATTGGTTAAATCCATGGTTATCTTAAAAAACATTTTTTACTAATGATGCATGATATTAGTTAATTACTTTTTATTTAATTTCTTATTTCTTATTTTCAATTTTACTTATTCTTATTTCTTATTTTCAGTTTTTCTGCTGAACATTTTATCTTTAAATCCTTTTAGTTGTTTATCTTGATCTTGGTTGGCAGTTGTGCTGGCTGGTTTTGTATGTCAACTTGATACAAGCTGGAGTTATCACAGAGAAAAGAGCTTCCCTTGAGGTAATGCCTCCATGAGACTCAGCTATAAGATATTTTCTCAAGGGTGGGAGGGCCCATTGCGGGTGGTGCCATCCCTAGGCATGGAAGCCTCGGATTCTATAAGAAAGCAAGCTGAGAAAACCAGGAAAAGCAAGCTAGTAAGTAACGTTCCTCCATTGCCTCTGGATCAGCTCCTGCTTCCTGACCTGCTTGAGTTCCAGTCTTGAGTTCCTTTAGTGATAAACAGCAATGTGCAAATATAAGCGGAATAAACCCTTTCCTCCTCAACTTGGTTCTTGGTCATAATGTTTTGTGCAGGAATAGAAACTCTGACTAAGACAGCAGTTTTCCCTTGTGCTTTGTGTAGATGACCCTCATGCTTCTGTATCTCCCCAGTCAGATGTACAGACACTATACTGACCATTTTTTTCTATCTTATCAGATCTCTAAACAGCCACATGTACAGACTGTCAGTAGGTGATATTCTAAAAAAAAAAATCATAAAAATATTCATCTTAAAAATTAGATATTTTCATAGATACTCTGAGTAACCATTCAAACTGTTGATTTATTTTAGCTCTTCTTTCTGGTGATGGTGAGCTGGGTGGGTCAAATTATCCCTTCTTTTAAGGGCAACAGGAAAACTAGATAAGCACATACTTAAGGGGAAGGGGAGGAAGAATCATTATGCCATAATCCATGAGAATAAGAAGAGCTCTATTCTAGAATTTATTTTCTCTATGCTGATATTTATTTTTGGAAAATGTTGTTATAGTCTAAGGAGTTTTCCAAATCCTTGACTGTCCTTCAACTATAGGAAACCAGCGTTTAGAGTTCAAATCTGTGGCCAAGACATGCAGAATGCCATTCCATAGAGAGGCCAAAAACAAAAACAAACAAACAAACAAACAAAACAAAACAAAAAAAAAGAGTTAGAAAACTACTGTTCCTCCTACCATGAACCAGAGGTGTGCACTCCAGAGAGTAAAAGTTAACATGATTGTTTGACCACGATTGCTGGCATTCCTAGATGATCAGGCAGCATTCGTTTCCTTCCACTTAAGAGATCCATGATTGACAATTCTGTTTTCTCTGATGCTTCCCCTAAACCGTGCTTCCTACAAGAATTAAAAACAGAATTCATTTTAAATTTTAAGCTGTAGGTCAGAAAACCATAAACATAATTAAGCAAGTGGAGGCAAAATGATGGAAAAAGGACATAAGAAAGGAGGTAAAGACCTGAGCTCCGTTTACTAAAATCATGGCAGGGAAGCTAAAATTGAACCCACAAGGACTTGAAATGATGTCATAAGTTTTCCTGAAATCATGAATAGATCAAGTCACATGTAAAGGAAACCCAATGAAGTTCTAGCAAATAAATAAAGATGGCATTATTTTGAAATACAGCTTATGGGAGTGCTAAAATCTAGGATAACTCAATGGAGAGCCACTTGTCTAGCCTGCACAATGACCTGTATTTGAAAAGGGAGAAGGGAAGATAATGCTAAAATCTAAGGGTAACAAATCAACTTGAGGCGTTAAATGATAAAAAGAAACAAAAATTATCCTCTTTTTATAGGAGAATAAAGGAAGAGCTGATTGCTAAACAGAGAGAGGAAGTCAGCAGCAGTCAAGTGAGCAGCAGTCAAATGACAGCCTTGACGTGCTGAAGTTCCTTATGCAGACTGTATATTCCAGGAGAATGCTGTTTACTTCCCTCCACTATGCAATACCAGCAAACGTCACCATGGTGATGTTCAGGAAAAGGCAGCATCTCAAGTTGAGAAAATAAGTATCAATAGGTTAATACAAGTGTATCTAAGAAAACATTAACTGTGCAAAAATACTTATTATAACTTGTGGCATTTCTGTATAAGATAATATGCATGTGGATATTAAAGATATGAAATAAGAATCATATATGTCATGAAATTATGAATTCAGATTAACATTTTGGAAACTTGTTTATGAGAATGAATGTTTCAGTCTATAGTTACATACAATAAGGGACTCAGGCAATGAGAATGTATAAAGTCAACAAGACAGTGAGAAAAAGAACTCAAAAGGACAAAAATTGAGAGAAATAATTTTACCAAAATATCCCAAAAGTAAGACAGAAAGTTGATAAAATTACAATCAAATTTAACTGAACTATTTTAAATCAAAATAATTAATTCCTCATAAAGGATATCTCTATAGTCTATTTCCATTAAAAAATAATAAAACACATCATCCAGTTTTTCAAAAATAGAGTTTATAAAAGATAACTAATTTTGAATTCTGAGAAACTAAATAGCATGCAAATCTAAACTCAAGTTGATATATCAAAACCAAAACAATTTAAGAAAAATAATAAAGACTAGAATGGATGCAATGTATTTCTAAAGGAAACCTTTCCATTGAACTGAAAGAGATATGACGTAGTTCTGTGTGTATTTCATCATATATTTAATACCAATGACATATTATGCAAAAAACTGATAGAATTAAAAACAGACAAGACTAAACTAAAATAAGAATTATAACATAATTTTATCAGTAAATGAAGATACAAGGAAAATATAAAATTAAAGTCACAGAATATTTTAGTTAGCTATCTACATTTTTAGTTAAATCCATAGTTTATTGTGTCCAAATCAACATTTAAACGTATGAATAAATAAATACAAATAAAATTTTTTCAAAAGTTGACCAAAATGCCCAAGTAGAAAATATTTTTCAGAGATTATACTCCATATAATTGGAGACCATGGGAAAATAAATGTAAGTCTTTTTTAAATTATTTTAAGGATACCTTAATATTTCTAAATTAATCTGCTTATTCCCACTTATCTTGAATTAAATGTCATCATTAGGAATTGTCAGACATTTTTAGTCTCATCTTGACAAAAATAATCATTAAACTTCAGAAAGGTCTATCACATTTAAAGGAATTTACACAGATAAAATGGAAAGGTTGTCTGTCTGTCTGTCTGTCTGTCTGTCAAGGTCCTTAGAACGACGTGTATCTAAGCATCTCAGTGTTATTTTCCCCTTTCCTATGCAGTCAAGCCTCCATGCCTCCATTCTCCCCCATTTCTCTCCTACTGTCATATGTACCCTGCTATTCTGCTCTTGGCTCCTCCCTTCTCACTCTGTGGTATCTGCTTACTTTCCAGATTCTTGTTATACATTGGATATTATAGTATAATTAAACTAAACTAATTGTGTGAAAGAAGTTATAGCAATATTTTAGTAGCGTATAATGTAAAAAAGGGAGGCTGACGAAATCATTCAGCAGTTGATAGTTCTTACTAGCTCTTCCTCCACAGGATCTCGGTTTGATGCCCAGCATCCTCATGGCAGCTCACAATTGCTTACAACTCCAGTTCCAATACCATTTTGTGGCCTTTGTAGACCAGACCAAGAATGTACCAGTTGTGCAAACATGCATGCAGGCAAACCTCTCATAAAAGAAAATATAAATAATAACATAAAGTAAACTATATAAAACTAGAACCATTGTCAGCTTAGCACAGTAGGCTCGTGCTTCTACATTAATAAAAACTGAATGGATATGTTCTGATCTGGAGCAGGAAAAAGAAAAAGGCATTGATCTGGGTGGAACAACCTTTCAGTAGCTTTGCTGCCAGATTCTGACAGCAGCAAAGTGTGATGTCTACGCTTTCTATTAACAGGACTAAGGACATTGAAGGTACAAAAATCAGGTTCTTATCTTCATCATCTTGGACGGGACTCCAGCCATTTTTTACTGCTTACATTTTTTTTTTTAAGAAAAACTAGTACATGTTGATCTTGGTTGTCCCACAAACATTCAGATGCCTTACAGTGTTGAAAAAGATGGCAGTTGTTTTTATTGCACAAACAGCTGTCCCTGCTTCAGAGAGAATGTCAGTATTTTGGAAGAAATTGATCAGGTAACTTTGCCAACTTTTAAAGCAACTGATCTTATAGGAGAAAATGTTTCAAAGATGCTGTCTTATGCAGGGTTCATATTGCTGTAAATAAAACACAACGGCCAAAAGCAATTAGGAGAGGAAAGAGTTTATTTCACCTAAGAAAAGTTGGGTCCCAAAATCAAGACCTGGAGGCAGAAATTGATGCTAAGACCAGAGAGGAGTGTGGCTTCCTGTCTTGATCCTCCTGGCTAGCCTAGCCTGCCTTCATACAGCACCCAGGACCACCAGCCCACGGCTAGCGCTTCCCACAGTGAGCCATGATCTCCCACATCAATCATCCATTAATATAATACATCACAGACTTGTCTACAGGCCAATCTGATGAAGGTGTTTTCTCACCTGTGGTTCCCTGTACTCAAATGACTTTAGCCTGATAAAGCTGACAAAACAAAACAAAACTAAACCAAAACAAAAATCTAACTAGGACAGATGCTTCAAACTGATGTATGCTGGTCTCATTAGAAATGAATAATATCCAAGGATAAACCAATGTGGTAGAGTGGGAGTTTAGCAGAGTAGCAGGGTATATAATACTTAGTCCAAACCTTAAAACATAATTATGGCTTAGTTCTGACATCATAAAATAGAACAATAGTATTCATAAAGTCTTTGCTAAGAAACAAGTGTGCTTGTAGTCTTCTAAAGAAGAGGTTTACAGCCCTAAGAGGTCCCTGTTAATTCTCCACACTGTTCTCTAGCCTTAGCTTGATGAGATTCCCACCCAAAAATGCTGGAGAACGGCAGAAACCATGTAGGAGCCAAATATTCAGGCCCTTCCATGGCATAATGAAGATATATGCAGTAGCAGGAGACTTAGGGTGGCCCCAGGTTGATAATGTAAATCAAAGAATAAAAAATGGCAACCTTCTGTTTCAAAAGAGGTGAACCTATACATCACAGCTAATTCCGAGGTTGCAATGCATGCAGTGTGCTTAAAACTCCAAACCTCTGGGATCGCTGATCATGGTGAAATTAAACACATATATCATCCTAACAATATTTCCCAGAAGACTGTGAGCTTGAAAATGGAAAAAGGAATTAAAGACAATGCATTTGTATTTGTGTTCCTCTGTCTCAGGCTCAATTATTTTCCCATAGAAATTTATGTTTTCTATCACACAAACATTGATCAGCTTTTTAATAGATATTACTATTTCAAAAAATGAACTCTAGAGATCATAAACTCAACAGCTCTTGTTTATCTAATTTTCTAAGGGGCCTATCTAATAATCCATTTCAAAATACTAAGTAATTATAGAAAGGATAGGATACTTTTTTTTGCTTTATTAAAGCTATATTCAGAAAGCAATCACGTATGAGAGTGGAACTTCATTACAAGAAAAATTTGTCATTCACATGGAAACTGTAGCCTGTCAGAAAGTAACAGGTTAGCTGACAGAGACAATGTCAGCTCAGCATTCCTTATCCAAAGTAAACTAATTAATCACACAAGGCTCATATTTTAGTAAAAGAAACAAACAAACAAACAAAAGGACACCAAGCTGTATTTTGAACTATATAGTTACATATACATATATATATTAGAGTGTGTGTTTTAAATAAAATAATAAAGTATATAATTTTTAATATATGGTAATTATATGATGCTTCAAAGAAGAGATGAAGGTAAAGGTTTTGAGATAACAAAATATATTTTGATTAGAAGAATCCAACAAGGCTTAATAAACTCTATCCTTACAATACATCAAATGTGATTATACTGAGATATTTTTATTCAATAAGTCTATTCAAACTATACACACTTTTGAATTCACAGAATTCTAACTTAACTATTGTGTTAATTAACTGTACGGGCTTTATTTAGGACAAAAATATGTCTTTGTTTTGCACAGTGTAGAGACTTCCTTCCTCAGGCATGTAAGAACCAATGTTTGTGTATCTGTTGGTTTGGTTTTCTAGCAAACATTTAAAATAACTGTTGTTCAGCTAGGAATAATTATGTCTTGGCCACAAACTAATCATGAGATGGATGTTGGTTCCACATGTTACCGATGTTACAGAGTTTTGAATTGGAGCTAAAGCATGCTGTGATGTCTACAACAATAAAATTCCCTAACGGCACCTATCACAAGTTGCGCATGACCTTATTAGGGGAAAGGAATTGTAATTCAATAGCAATAATACAATTTAGCAGCAGCATCTTACACCAACATAATTCCAGTGTTCAATTTACATTATAAATATAAAATTTACAAAATGTATATTAATATACTACTCTACATAGAATCCTGAAGTACAAAACACCATAGAGACAGTGTAGACATTTTCCTCTCAATTTCTCATTTTTAATAACTCAACATAAAAATTATATTTCTATCAGAGAAAAATTCTAAATAGAATTCATATACTAATATTGCTTTTAATGTTGTATTATTTCATGTCTAGTTTAGAGTTGTCTACTGAGAGATTTTAATAATGTTTATCCAAGCTTACCAACCACCAACTATCACATGATTACTAGAAAGGTAATTACTAGAAAACCACACCAAGTTACAATCATCTGTTACAGTATGTTTTCACGTATTTACTTATATAAATGTTCAGACCTTCAGAAATACTTTTGCAGGCATCGCATGCATTCTGCAATATTTTCTGTAACAGTGTATATCTACTTAAAATAAAATAAGACAGTTTATTGTATTTTGTGTTAGGTATAATTTAACTGGATTTTACAAAATCTTGTAACTATCCTTTAAATTCTACGATGCATTAGTTCTCAAACTTCGTAATGCTGTAACCCTTTAACACAGTTCCTCATACTATGGTGACTCCAGCAATAAAATTATTTCACTGGTACCTCACAACTATAATTTTGACACTATTATGAATCATAATGTAAATACCTAATATGCAGGATATCTGATACATGACTCCGGTGAAAGGATCCTTGACCTCCAAAGGGGTCATAACGCCCAAGCTGAGCACCATTGTTCTAATGCCTTTTAGATCAATGAAAATTCATTTCACATATGGCTAATAAGAATCTTCTTTCAAGATTTATTTCTTCATTAGTGATGTAGCTTTCCCTACTGTTATATGAATATAATGCTAACAAAGTGAAGTACAGCACTGTCCATGATCTGTATGCCCAATGCTCTTAAAGACTCAATGACAGGATGTTCCAACAATATCCCGTTCTCCACTGGAAAATGTCATGTTAAATTCTTTAGTTATTTGTCCTAAAACTTTGAAAATGATTTTACTGGGATCGCTTTAACTTTCTCTCCATTTAATTTGATGTTGGCGATTCATTTGCTGTATATTGCTTTTATTATGTTTAGGTATATGCCTTGAATCACTGATTTCTCTGAGATGTTTAACACCAAGGGGTGTTGTATTTTGTCAGATGCTTTTGTGGCACCTAATGAAATGATCATGAGATTTTTCTCTTTCGGTTTGTTTATATAGTAGATTACATTGATATATATATATATATATATATATATATATATATATATATATATATTGAACCATCCCTGTATCTCTGGGATGAAACTGACTTGTTGATGGTAAATACATTTTTTAAATATGTTCTTGGGTTTTGTTTGAGAGAATTTTATTGAGTATTTTTGCTTCGATGTTCGTAAGTGAAATTGGTCTGAAATACTCGTTTTTTTCTTTAAGTCTTTGTGTGGTTTATTTATCAGGGTGTTTTAGTCAGGGTCCAATTCTGGATTGTAGTTTATTCCAGATATAATCAAGTGGACAACCAGGAATAGCCACTACACAGGGTGGCTACCTAATTGATGTTCATGGTAGTGTTCCTTCTGGTTCTATATTGTGGAATAGTTTGAGGAGTATAGGTACTGGCTTTTCTTTGAAAGTCTAGTAGGATTCTGCACTAAAATCATATGGCCCTGGGCTTTCTTTCTTTCTTTCTTTCTTTCTTTCTTTCTTTCTTTCTTTCTTTTTTTTTTTTTTTGGGGGGGGGGGGGGTTGGGAGAAATTTAATGGATGCTTCTATTACCTTATGGGCTATAGGAGTGTTTCAATGCTTTACTTGTTCTTGATTTAACTTTGGTAAGTGGTTTCTTTCTAGAAAACCATCTATTTCACTTAGATTTTCCAGCTTTGTGATCTACAGGCTTTTGAAGTAAGACCTGATGATTTTTTTTAATTTTTCTTAGTTTCTGCTGTTATGTTTCCCTTTCCTTTCTGATATTGTTAATGGGAAGTTAAATGTTAACTGTCTCTTTTCTTTTTAGTTAGTTTGGCTAAGGGCTTGTCTATCTTGTTTTCCTCAAAGAAGGAGCTGTTGGGTGTTTTGATTCTTTATATTATTCTCTGTGCTTCTAATTGACTGGATTTAGCCATGAGTTTGACTATTTCCTGCTATCTATTTCTCCTGGTATGTTTTCTTCTTTTTGTTCTAGAACCTTCAGGTATGTTGTTAAATTGCTAGTATGAGATTTCTCCAATTTCTTTATGAAGGCACTTAGTACTATGAATTTTCTCTTAGCACTGCTTTCATTTTGTCCCATAAATTTGGATACACCTTCATTTTCATTGAATTCTAAAAAGTTTTTTAAATCTTTACTTCTTTCCTGACCAAGTAATCATTGAGAAAGCCCATTTGGAGATGCATAAATCTTACTTAGAAGGGAAAGTAATGGAGTCATAGGAGACAGAGGGGGGAAGGTAACTGGATGGGAGAGGGGATGGGGAGGAGTATGGCGGTTTCAGTATCAGATGTGGGAAGAAACAGGAGACAGGGACAGAGAGACAGGAGAACAAACAGAAATCTGCAGCTCCTGGACAGGGAATCTCAAGGATGCCCCAGATACATGAGATAGGGGAGGCTCCCAGAAGTCAATGAGGGTGACCTTAGAGGAGATGCCTAACAGACATGAAACTAGAAGAGACCACCTCCTGTAGGCAGGCAGGATCCTTCCTGAGTGGAGGCATAAGGACACCAATCCAACTACAAACTATGAACCCAAAATTTGATCTGTCTAAAAGCAACAGAAGGACCAAGATGGAGCAGAGACTGAAGAAATGGCCAACTAATAACCTCCCTAACTTGAGATCCATGCCATTGACATCAATCCCTGAAACCATTAATGTTACTCTGTTATGCTTGCAGATAGGAGCCAAGTATAACTGTCCTCTGAGTGGCTCTAGCAAGTATCTGACTGAAATAGATGCAGATACCCATAGCTAAACATTAGATGGAGGTCAGGGACTCTTATGGAAGAACTGGGGAAAGGAATAAAGGCCATGAAGGGGATAAAATATCCACAGGAAGATCAATATTGTCAACTAACTTGGACCCTTGGCAGTTCTAAGAGACTGAGTTACCAACCAATGAGTATACACAAGCTAGATTGAGGCCCCCAGCACATAGTCCTGTCTTGTCTGGCCACGGTGGAAGAGGATACACTCAACCTTGCAGAATCTTGATGACAAAAGTTAGAAAGAAAGCCAGGGAGGGTCTACTCTCTAAGAGGATAGGGAGAGAGAATGGGAGGAAGGACTCAATAAGAGAGATACTGGGAGGGGGGAAGTGTTTGGGGTGTAAATAAATAAATACATAGAAAGAATAAATTGAATTAATGTAGTCTTGGAAATCCATCTTTAGATTTATACTATAGAATTATGATTAAAATTTACACAAGAAAATCATTATGAAATAATCAGAAAGGAAAGAAAAATGCAAGGCAATATTTTCAGAGAGATTAATTTAACAAATCCAAGGATTAAACCTGTGAACCAAATCTTGAGAGCACAATTGCACAATACCGGAGTAATGTGCCTTGGAACAAATAACAAACTGCTTGGTACATCAATTTTTCTTCCTCTTTCAAGTAGAAATTTACATTCATTTTTGCCTCGTGGATGTGGAAGAATTTTCAGTTATTTATAATCATAATTTTTCAGTAAAAGGAAGAGGTACTGTTTGCTGTAATAATGTAACATAGGAAAACAACATAAAGGCCTGGCTGCCTTTCTTGGAGTTAAAGGTAGCAGTACCAATCAATTTGGAAAGACATCCTAACGGATGCTTAATGACATCTTTCTGCTGCTTTGACCCTCTCCATTACCTTTTAAAGACACTAGACTGTTCTTAGGTGAAAATAATTGTTGACATTACATGTATAGTTAAATATGTATATGCGTGTGTGCATGAGCACGAATAAATACATTTTGCATTTAATACATACCAATGTGTGTATAGTCTGTTTTTATGAAGGCCATATGTAGGGTCCCCTCAATTCACATGGATCACTTCCAAGTCTTTGTCAGTTCAGTGCATTGCATCCTTTACATCACTGATAAAATGTCACTCGCTCCAAGTCCCCTTCCTTGTTAATCTTATCTAGAGACTTGGGTACAGAGAACAGATCTAAATTTAGTATACTAGGATAGCTTTTTTTTTTTTTTTTTTTACAAATCTATTGAAAGACAGCAGTGCTTTTAATCTTTTGCAAGATAAATGACTCCTCATCTTTATACTTTCTTCTTTCCTAAAACATTCCATTAAATGTTTGCAAGTTTATAATCACAAAATTCATTTACCTCAGACACCAAAAATAAATGTATTATCTTCTTCCTAGCAGTTAAAACTTTATTAAAAATGCTTTGCAACTTTGTCACTTTATTGGGCCAGCTTTTCTGGATTAATTATAAAATGCTAATATTTCTTGAGACGGTATACTTACTTCATATTGTTTCCTTACAGCTCCAATGTGTTCTGATGGCTCAGGGTACAAGTTATACACAAAGAAAACCCAAACAAACACTCAAGACTTTTCCAAGTCATATTTATCATGTATTCTGCTATGCTCTTAAGCATATGTCCATGTCTACATAAGCAGAGAATCTTATTTAGGAAACCACCATTCTTTTTGCACTAACAGATTTATATAGTCAAGATTGTCCTCATAATCTCTCATTTTCCTAGCCAGAAAAGTTCTGATTACATACAAATTAGAGTGTCAGTCTACACTGAAAGTGTTCTACATAGTAATTTTCAGGAATCAATTCATCAATTAATTACCTATTTGATATGTTGCTACAATTTTAGCATGTAACAGAAATAATATACACTATTCATAACACCAAGATTACATACTCACCACTACACTCCACTAAATTTTGTGAACTGTGGGCTAGCTCTATCATTGCTATACTGGGAGAAAGACAATGGAGTCTTCTGAAGGATAACTAGTATCTTTAAGGGCTTAAGAAACAGTGAGTGTTTAAATTCCTGCACAAACCACGAAGAATGCTTTCTGGAGCACTCCAGCTGATGCTAATCAATCTACATCTTTTCTTGGATTTCACACTGCTAATTTCATAGGAAATTCTCTGCATTCCATCTCTCATTTATACCTGTATAGCAAAACTACCACATCTGAGTGTTCAGATATAATTGGTGTCGCTGTCAATGTGAAAGACAATTACTATTTGTATTACAAAGATGGATTCCATGATAAAAGTGTTTACAAAAGAAAAAACAAAAAGAAAATGAATTAACTTGACAAATATTTCCTCTCAGAAAGCCAGAGCACAATAGATTTCACATAATGAGGTATAGATTACCAACAGTGTCAAGTATCTGCTTTCTTATTTTTCTTATTGCCCTAGTTTGTGAAATCATGGTGTTCATAAAATATCTTGATAATTAAAGGTGGCTGAAAAATAGTTCAATTCTAAAAGAAATTTATTCTCATCCCTGTATGTGCATATGTGTGCACATATATGATATATATGAAAAATATAAATATATGAAATAAATATGCATCAAGTGTTTAGTTACTATATTTTAAAATTATAGTTTGTCTCTTAAGTCTATAATTCATAATAATTATATTGAACAATGTAGATATTTTTGTTCTGCTTATATAGAAAGAGATTGACTTACAAAATTTTGGACACTGGCATGGAAGATGCCAAGGTTTGTGAAGTAAGGAAGTGATCAGGGGATGTTAGAAAGATGATGGCAGAGCTTTAATCTGCAGACCAGCAGGATCTAGGCCCTGGAAGAACACTGATTCTGTTTTATCAAAAGACTGAGTGAAACAGAGATGAAACTTGAAGGCATATGGACATCCAGAGGATTAAGGGCCCATGATAGCAAGAAGGGGTGACAACAAGCAGTGGGAACTGGAGGCTAAATGATCACATTTCAATGGCAAACATGAATCAGAGACAAAACTGGTATTGAAACAAGCCTATAAATTCTCAAAGTCCATCCTCAGTGACACATTTACTGCAGCAAGGTTCTATTTTCCAAAAGTTCTGTAGCCCCCAAACAGTACCACAACCTGGAGATCAAGTGTTCAAATACATGAGTCTACAGGGTACATATCTCATTCAAACCACTATAGAGTAAATGAGGTTAGGAGGTAGGAAAATTGAGGTAGATCTCGGAAGTTCTAGGGAGAGGAATGGCAGAGTGGATATGAGAGACACATTGTATGAAATTCTCAATTAATTATTAAAACATCATATATACAATATTTTTATTAATATACATATGATACTGGCATCAACATTCAAATAGGTCAAATATAACACAGAAACTGGATGAATGATGTATTTAACCAATAAAACATACTTAATAGATCTCAAAATGAGAAAATAATTGTTCTAGGACACTTTAGGACATCTCCACCAAAAGTCAGGTGTCATTAACATGATACCTGTTTGGTCAGGAGGCAGAAACTATAAAATGTAAAGCCATGAGAGTCTTCTCACACATGAGATAAGGCTCCTTCATAAAAGACTTGACCAATGCAATCTCTTTCCTTTGCCTCCTGCCTTCTTCCATGAGAAAGATCACTTCTCATCTCCATAGCATATGACTTTGAAGAGACCATCATGGAACGACAACAGTCTCACCAGATATGAACCTTCCAAAATCTAGATCACAGACTTTCCAATTTTCAGAACAGTAAGAAATATACTTCTGTTCTTTATAAATTTCCTAATCTGTGGTTCATTGCCAAATAGGACAAGACATTCACCATTATGGTATGTATGCCAATATGTAATTGTGGAATGACATGAGACTACTTCGAGTAACACTTCTAAGGCTGGTCTGTCTCTGAAAGACAAAGGAATTCTTACAGTATTGATTTGACCTTAAAGTCTTTTGGCCTGTCTTCAATGGGTTCTTTAAATTCTTTAGCACCTTTTGATATCTCTAGCCAAAATTTTCTCCTTCTCTTTGGCGAGAATTTCCTGGAATGATAGCCTGCTAGCCATTGCATGCTTTCTATTTCTCTCTGTGTTCTTCTTAACAGGGATGATTCTCCATGCAGCATTCTTAAGTGTTCCATCCTGACTTGATATCTCTTTCCAAAATCACCCAATAAAGCACAAAAGAAGACAGTATATGAACAGAAACATCTTGATGTCATTTTGAGAACAGCATTAATAAAAACCATTCACCCATTTTATTGAAAAGAAGATAAAGACAGGGTAAACCCTCAGTAAATCGTGAAAATGGTGACCACGGTATCAAATGCCACAAATTCAATTAAAAAGCAGTATTACAGTTAGTGTTTATTGTCCACCTGATATGATTCAGAATCAACTATGAGTGAGTTTTCATAGAAGCTGTCTTAGTCAGGGTTATTTTTGCTGCAATGAAATGCCATGACCAGAAGAACTTTTAAAAAAAGGGGGGGGATTTAATTTTCTGCCATGTATCTTTTCATCACTGAAAGATATCAGGACAGAGATAGAAAAAAGAAACAAACAAACAAAACAAAACAAAACAAACAAACAAGAAGCCTAAGCCAAGTACTTAAAAGTACTCAAAAGGAGAAAAGATAAGTTTTGAGGTATGGAAAGACTCATGATCAGTACTGAGGTATGAAAAGACACACATCTGAAGAATGAAGTGCAGTAGATCATTACCAACTACCGGCCATTAACTCACAAGGCACACAAGGCATGTTTGAAACTTGTTAGGAGGATAACTTGAAAAATAATGTAAAATTTCAAGTTTTATAGTCTTTGTGCAGAACAAGTTTGCCTGCCATAGTTTTACAGCTGCTGATAGGCAAAGGGGGGCCGTGGGTTAGAGACATCCAGATTATTGACTATAGCATGTTTACAATCAAGTGCTGCTTGGTTATATCAAACAGCCAGGTAAAGCAGTATGAGAGACAAGAGTTATGTTCACTCTTGGTTTCAGAAGTTTCAGGCAGTGGTCTGAAGACTGTGTTTGCTTGTGATGAGGCAAAGCATCACAACAGAAGGGACTGATAGAATATATATAGCTCCACATGTCAAAGTCAGCCAGGAAACAGCAGGAGGAGATCAAGCCTTCTATGGTTGGAGCTGCCTCTTTCACATTGGCTGCACAGGCTCCCTCGCAGAAGGTGCAGCTCACATTAAAAGCAGGGCTCGCCGTGGTTTCTCAGATCATAACGGCATCTGGAAACCACTTTACAAATACCTCCAGACTGCACTTGGCTCTTTTTTCCTCAGTGTCTTCTCATCACACAAGGAATCACTATTTTCACTGTCACCAGAAGCCCCTTCCGCCACAGGGAGATAGCAAAGTACCAAGGAGCACAGTATTTGTTAAAAATAATGGCCATATTTGTCTCTTGCTCTACTGAAACTCATTACTCTGTTTTAGGACATTCTTATTCAAATACCTTTGAGAATACAGAGTGAAAAAGAATAAAGATTCAGAAAAAGCAAAGAAGTGAAAAAAAAAAGCATTTAATCTGGAAATCAAAATTCTGAAGTATGGGTGTTGAATGGATAAAAACCCCTCCAGTGTAGAATATATCAGTTCTCTGTCAGTTTAAGGCACCAGGTATCTCCTGCTGGTGGCTTATACAGCATCCCCCCTACACACACACACACACACACACACACACAC
>JADRCD010183261.1:0-27999 GCA_019843815.1 Montemys delectorum
TGTGTGTGTGTGTGTGTGTGTGTGTGTGTGTGTGTGTGTGTGAAGACCAGCTGGCTTCATACTGAGGAGTCTGGAACTGAACCTGTTCTGGGGTCAAGGTGTAGAGTTGGGTCATGCTATACTCTCTCAGTGTTAGGGTGCTTTAGGATCTTTCTGATTTAGGAAAGTACTCCCGCGTAGGGAACAGTTTTGGGAACCACGGCTGTAGAAGCATGTTGCAGGTTTCATTGTTGGCAGCTTCACATTCCACAAAGATTTGGGGAAGAGACTGAGAGTAGTGAAGGATTGGTGTGCGTGGAGTTGCAGGGTGATGTGGGACACTCAAGAGTCACGTGTTCTAACTTAATCCTAATCTCTCCCCCCACGTCATTGTTGGAGCGATACTTGAGAACCTGCTAGTTCTCAGTGCCAGGAAGACACACCCTGTTTTACTTCCAGCTAGCACATCGGGCTGTTAATGACCAGCAAGCGATTCAGACCAGGTTCCCTGGCGGGGAGAGACTTCAGTGTTGGTGTGGAGGCTTATTATATTGTTCTATTTTTCTTTCCCTCGAAATTTTGTGTGCAGGTCCGACCCCACCTCGTAACACACATGATTTAGCTATTTTACATCATTCTTTATCCAGAGCCCTGAAACTGAACATAAAGCCATATATTAGATTGAGGTTAGAAGAGGTGGCGACTGTTTATTTAAGGTGATAAAATGGTCCATCAGCAGTAATCTCCATCGATATGTGCCACCAGGAGATGAAGGATGAGGGGACAAGCCACAATTAATTGCCCTATAGTTTTGTAGGAGAGAGTGGAGCCAGCCCGGACCTGCTTCGATCTTCTTTCTCTGCTTCTATTCATCATCTCTGCCTTGTATATGGTGGCCTCGCGGGGCAGAGGGCGGCCAGGTTTATCTCCGTGCAATATTCTCTCACCCTCGCACCCTGGCGCTATCATTTAATTTATTAATACAGTCACCAGGAGACAAATAAAATCCACATTTTCTCCCTCCCTCCTTTTTTTTTTTTTCCTCCCCCTTTGTCTCTTTCATTGGTTCCTGGGCCAAGCCAGCAGGCTGGACTGAGAAAGCCCAGAGTTTTTGCATGCTGCCAGCAGCCAGAATCTTCAGGGCATCTGTATGAGCTAGGCTGCTACCATGGGCTTTTCTTCCTCGTAGCCGCCCCTGCGAGCCCTTCGAGGCTAGAAGCTGGGTGAGGCCTTTAAATGGAATCCTTCGGAGGCAGGCGAAGGCATCCCTCTTTGTCCACATCCAGCATCCGGGAACGCAGGGCATGAGCCCTCCTAGAGAGTAATTCAGAGTGAGGCTCCTGCTGGCCCGGCTGCCCTAGGACCCCCCAGGCCACCATGCCCCCTTCCCCAGGGGCTTTGGTCTCTGAGTTGCCAGCAGGCGGCACTCCGGGGACTGATCAATGCCTCCTGGCCCCTCAGGGCTTGGCCTTCTGGGCTAAGGGCTGTGACCCCGTCTGCGGCTCAGAAGGATAGAAGGATTTACAGCTTGAGCGCAGGGGTCCAGCTCAGCGGGCTTCTAAGTTACTCTTTGGTTTCCTTAACCGAGGGATGTAAGCACAGGAGAGAGGACAGTAAGCCTAGTGTGGAGAGAGCCCTACTCACCTCTCCGGTCTTCAGCAGACAGCAACCCCCCCTGAAATGTTTTACCTTTACTTAAAATGAGAAAATAGACTTGCTGTTCTGCTTTGTATAGGGTTCATTTGAAGAGTTTATTATTATTATTATTAAATAGTACATGTAGTTGAAAACAACAACAACAAAACCTCTGAAAACATTCACACAGTAAGAAGGATTGAAATGAAGTGAAGGCCTGCTTTGACCTTCTGAGATCAGTAGGTGGGCAAGAGCTGTATGTATATAAGCCACCTTCACCCCCTTTCCTTACTCAAAGCCGCTAGGCAGATGTGCACCGAAAAAGACCTGGATTGTTGGAATTCCATACTGTACAGTGACATTTGAAAACATCTTGTGTATAACTGTAAACTTGTACAAAAATCCCTGGTTCTTAAGGCCTGGACTGCCGTGTAGGAAGAAGTTGGAGGACCTAGCTGGCTTCTCTTTTAAACTTTTCTATGTGGGTGTTTGTGGCTCACAGGCTAGAAAATAATACTATGTTTGCCAACTTGTGACTATGTGTCAATCTCGAGAAAAAAGTCACTTGTTTAAAACTTCCCCAGGCTCCTCTGGGACCCCGAGACAGGTTAGAAATAAATATTTTCAAGTCCAAGAGATTTTTGCGTGTGGTAAAAATGTTGGAGACTAGACAGAACTTTATTCTGATGGTGACTGCTCAACTTTTCTATCTGATATATTTTTTACATTTTTATTAAGACACTTAGTAAGTGAACAAATCCATCTGGATGAGGCTTGCCCACTTTTCATTTGTGAATGTATGATATAGTCTTCTAGAACTGGGGGGAGGCTTCAGTTTTTTGTTTGTTTGTTTTTTTGTTTTTTTGTTTTTGTTTTTTTTTGTACGAAATGCTACTTTTTAAGTATGCTGTGGAGAACAATCAAACCTAACACACTGAAGAGGCCTCCAGAAACAAGTTAGCTGTCATCCATTCAAGTATTATTGAAGTGTGCTTCTTGTCTTCAGTGGGGGTAGTGGCTGGAGTTAATTGCTTCTAATCGGTTTATCCACATACATGATGAGACTCTACATGTAGAGACGTGGGAGTTGATAGAATTTTTGGCATAGGCTATTAGGTTGTGAGGGTTTTTTTTTTGTTTTTTTTTTTTCCTGTCTCTCACGCTTTACTTAATTGAATGAACCAGAAAAGAAAAATCAGTTAAGCACTCCCTGGGTGATTTATATTTCTTTTCATGGGCAAGTTGCCTTTTCTCATTGTCATTTTTCTAAGAGCTGGTTTTTTTTTTTTTTTTTTTTTTTTTTTTTTTGCTCAGGTGGTGAAAGGTCATTTTAACGTGTCTGTGAAAGCAGACGTGTTGAAATTATGGACACTGGGCTATATATTTTCCTATTCTTATACTTTAGCTCCCTCAAGCCCATGAGTGTGGAAGAGAAAACTATCTCTATAACTATAACTCAATCATGCCGGAGTTCTTTCCTGGCCCCCAAATGGTTACATCAGTAAACTCTTTCAATTCTATTGATCGAGTCATGAGTTGGTATATAAAATTCTCCTAGCCCTCATTAGTCTTCCTAAATCTCTGCTGTTTGAAGGCTTTGGAGTCAGGCAGAGTGAATCTTTCTGCTGTCTCTTTCTAGTTTCTTGGCCCTTGGTCCAGTAGCAGTGCTCCCCTCCCCCCCCCCCCATGTCTTTTGCTTCATCAGCAGAAATGGAAATTGTGGTGGTACTTAGAAACTGGAGTGGCAGTTGGGTACAAGGTCGGGGGTGGGGGTGGGAGGGAGGTGGGGGGGGGATGGCACCTAGAAGGCACTCAGGGGTAATATTGTTGCCATTTTGTTTCTGCGGTGTCTTCTTCTTCTTGTTCACAAGGAAAGGCATGAGAGGCTGAGTGAAATATGTTTCTGAAGATGAGATGGGAGTGTCGCCTACTTCCATCTAGGCCCTGGGGTCAAAAGTGGAGTCTTGAAAAGTCTTCACGTTAGCTAGCTAGCGTGTGATGCTGAGGGAGGGGAGGTAGCTTTGTGTTAAGGGAGGCACGGGGGGGGGGGGGGGGGGGGGCATACCTGCAGTCACAGGGTGTTGGTTCCCAAAGAGGTCTTGAGGACAGCCACTAAGAAGTTGTAACCAACAGGTCTCCTCACTCCTTGGCCAGTCATAGCTGGAATAGAGTGGCTGCCTATTAAGGTCAGAGAGGATGCTCATATAGCCAACCATTGACCTTGCAGTTGTCACAGCAAGGGTTCGTTCCTCTAGTCTGTGTGGTGATTGAATGCCCCTTGTGGAGAATTCTTCACTGATTTGTCTTGTAACAAGTTTCGTGGGTGGTTCACAGTTTCAGCATAGACATGGCACATTTGAAGTGATCTACAAGGGCTAATTGATGTGGAGACAAGGGGAAAGGTGCCAAGAAGCCCGGAGAGCAACTCTGGTACCCTGCTAAGGGGCTCTTACCGTCTCCCTAGGTACGGGAGCACCAAGTGTCAGGGTCAGTGCCACAGGGCTCGGCAGCAGGAGAACCCTGAGCGTCCCCAGGGAGGCTGGACTCAAGTCCTCTGCAGAGGCCTGCCGCACTAGGGGGCAGACACAGCGGCTCCGCCAGGCCCATTAATAACCCTTAGGCTCTGCGATTCCGACAGCATGGTCGCTGAAAGCTTAGCTCCTAGAGGCTGCCTGGCCTTTTCTACCTAGATCAAGTCAAATGACACTGGGTGCCCTGGAGCAGCACGCCTGGAGTGTAGGAATCTCCTTGTGTGATGTCTGCCCTGGGGGCAAGTCAGGAACAGCTTCAGCAACAGCTTCGCCGAATAAGATAATCTCATTTCACATGTTCTCGGCCTCCCATCAGGCTCAATTGAATCATTACCCCGATCATTAAAGACCCTTTCTTTACCCTGATCCTAAAACGTCCTATTTGGTTTGGTCTCTGGGAAGAACTAGCACACACAATCACCACTGACAACGCCCCCCTCCGCCCCTCCCTACTTCCCTCCTCTCCGTTCCCGCTCATCTTTGATGGGTGAACTCGCTGGAATGGGCGCTGGACAGAGACTGGGGTCCTAGCTCCTAAAGGACCAGGATGGGAGTTTGCGCTCCCGGGGTAGCATAGGAAGCTTCGGAGTCCAGAGTTTGTACCTGTCACTCCTACTTTGATAGCCCAAGGGCAGAACCAAGTACTCTCTGAGACGTCCGAGCACTATCTGTGACTATTAGAGATAAATGGTCAGATGAGAGACAGACTTCTTACAGGAGAGAAGATAAGCACGCCCCGAGACACTGGCTAGAGGGAAGGCAAAAGAACGCGTGCGGGGAGAGAGAGAAGCTGAGATGCAGGGAAGCTGGACGGGAAACAAAAGTCGCGGGCGTGCACACCTAGCTATCCAAACCTAGCATCGAAGCGTTGCCTGTGTCTCAGCAGGCGTGTTTGAGTGTTGCGAGTCCCCAGGGAGTGGCACAAGTTCCTTCCCGACTCCCTGTGGCGTTGGCGCCCTTCAGGTGTCCCATCCCCCAACAGGTGGCTTACCTGATGCAGCTTAGGGAATTACCCGAGGACCCCCCTGCCCCCCCCCCCCAAAAAAAGACCAGGTTAACGCTCTCCCTTCCCTCCTTCCCCGGTGTCACCCGCAGGTTGCGATATGTGCGCGGACAACCGCAACGGGGAGTGCCCCATGCACGGGCCACTGCACTCGCTGCGCCGGCTCGTGGGCACCAGCAGCGCGGCGGCCGCTGCACCCCCGCCGGAGCTGCCCGAGTGGCTGCGGGACCTGCCGCGGGAGGTGTGCCTGTGCACCAGCACGGTGCCAGGCCTGGCGTACGGCATCTGTGCCGCGCAGAGGATCCAGCAGGGCACCTGGATTGGGCCCTTCCAGGGCGTGCTCCTGCCCCCGGAGAAAGTGCAGACCGGCGCAGTGAGGAACACGCAGCACCTCTGGGAGGTAAGCTGCCCGAGCTGATCAACTCAGCTTGGGCGTGGCCTCAGGGCTCCACCCTCGGCCCCTGGAAACCCACCTTACCCCCACCCTCAGCCCCAGTGGTGTAGCAGTGGAGAAAACGTTCCCCTACCCAGTGGAGGGCTGACGTCTGAGTTCCTGAGGGAAGGATGCTGGCCGAGTGTGGCTTGCTATGGGACCTGTTGGCTCTAGAAGTCAGCCACTTTAACCTGCCTCTGTTTGAACTGTAAAGGATTATTAGCTCCTAGGGCTTCTCAATCTTCAGGACGAGAGAAAACAGCCAAACACTCAGGGATTGAGCACGGGCAGCGGTGGAGTAGAGGCAGGTGATCTTTATGCCAGGTTCCCAGCTCCTCCTCCCATAGGTCTCTGCCTGGAGCCACAGAAGCAGGGAGAGGGCAGAGTCAGGGTCATTTTCTCAGATGAAAACAAGTTCGTGGAGATGAGATGGAATGTTTGCTTGCCAACTAAGAAGGATTTGGTCTTTAGCAGCACTTCAACTGGAAGGTTGTGAGAATACCTTTAATTCTACAGCACTAGCGAGGTGGAGACAAGAGGGTCAGGAGTTCAAAGTCACTCGGGCCTACATAGCAAATTTGGGGCCAGGTTTAGGTCACCTAAAACTTCTCTCTCTCTCTCTCTCTCTCTCTCTCTCTCTCTCTCTCTCTCTCTCTCTCTCTCTTTTCATAAATGTTGAATGTGAGAGACCAACATGTTCCAGAACTTTGAAAGTACCCAACCTCCTTTGTGAATTATATTGTAAATCAAAACTTTAAAAAATCTGGTTTCTCTTCTGACAAAGTGAAATTGTACAACTATCAACAAAGTAGATTATCAAAACATGAGAGGTAATGGCATTTTGGTATAAATTAATCTCGACTATTATCTTAAGATAGTGTGTCTGCAAAAGCCCTCCGAGGAGCTGCTTGGCTATTGATTCCTGAAGAGAGGGGGTTATGATTAGATAATCCTTCAACTGATTTTTATCTCCTCATCTCACAGAGAAGTAGTTATGAAATATTAGATACTAGAGGACACAAGCCAAAGTGATGGAAATCTGTGGCCAGGTGAACTAATGAAGAAGGAACCATCAAAAAATGTCAGGCCCTGCGGGGCAGTGGTGGCGCACACCTTTAATCCCAGCACTTGGGAGGCAGAGGCAGGCGGATTTCTGAGTTCCAGGCCAGCCTGGTCTACAGGGTGAGTTCCAGGACAGCCAGAGCTATACAGAGAAACCCTGTCTCGAAAAAACAAAACAAAACCAAAAACAACAACAACAAAAAATGTCAGGTCCTTAACTTCTGGGGACCAGGTTCTCATGCACTTTAGCAGAGGGCTGTTTCAGCAACAGTGTGCTTTCTGGTGACATGTGGCTCAAGGGCTTGCCAATGTGACCATTCTAAAACTTACAATATAATCATCCACTTACATATTTGTTGGGTTCCCTCTGGCCAGCTTTGTATTAGGCCCCGGAGAGGGTGCTGTGGAAAACAGAGCCATTGTCCAGAACCCACCCGTGACTACTGGGGCCAGGAGGCTGAGGCCTTTGTCTACAAAGTCTCCCTTGGTAGAGAAGGAATGGCCAAGCGAGCATGCTACCCAGCAGCCCAAGGTGAGAACAGGGCAGCCTGTGAGCCTCCTACTCCGTAGTTATCCACTGAGCCCCGGGATCCAGTTTCCTTATCACTCCTAAACAGTTGTGGGGAGGCAGTCAGACATTTTTGTCTTTCGGGATGGAATCCCTGAGTGAGGTGGGGAAAGGGATGGGCATATTTATGTCATCGAATGAGACAAACAACACCACCACCAACAGAAAAGTTCAGAAAAGTAACGTGTGTAAAACAGAGCAGGAGAAAGCGTCTTGCCATGAAACTACTTGGAGGTAAAAGTTAGAGCTATTGCATAGCAAAACTGACAAGCCAGGACTTAATGAGTCCACAGCTGGCTTGGACGATGGACGCCCTTCCTCGCTGGTTTTCATGTCTCACTAATTCAGCTGTAACCTCCTGTGTGCTTTAAAGTTTATGAAGTCCACCCATGCACCCTGCAGGCCCCAGTCCTGTTATTAAGGATTCTACTATCACATTGTTAAAGGTCTGCCGATGCCTCCCAGGGGAACCTCGGAGCAGTCCCGGTACAGATATGTTCTATCTGAAAATGTGAAAGAGAATCCTGTGTTCCTGCCCTCTGATGCTTGTCTATTTTTAGACTTTTGGGAAGACAAAGCTATAAATGTGTGTGTGGGGAGGGAAACATAGTTTTTTTTTTTTTTTTTTTTCCTAGAAGGCTTTAAGAGATCGGGGTGTTGGCAAGAAGCCACAACACAGGCAGGCTTCAATAATACATATTAACATTGAGAACTATGGGACTTTTCTGTTACACTTTTGATTAGTACGTGATGGAGGAAGAATTTTGTGATAGTTATAGGATTGTTTTTCTTCTTTTCCCTTGATAGCTCCATGGATTTAAAGTGAGTTTCACCTGTTGTTTGGGTTATATGAGTTGAGTGTGTTAGGAAGATATATAAAGTTAGTCGTTTATGTTTAAAAAAAAAAAAAGAGACCTACTAAGTTTGTGCTTGAATGATCTATAGGCTCATACCTCTGCTTTGGAACACAATCTATTTTTTATCAGCCCTCTGTAATAATAATTAGGATGACATACATTTGGCGACTGAAGGGATATTAAAATTTCAGCCATGTAAAATAAAATGTCTCCTGAGAGATGCTAAAAAATGTAGCTGACTGGGATTATTTAGTGGCAGTAACTATTTGCAGTGACAGAACACTTTTTAAAATAGGGCACAGACTTTTACTAGTATAATTACTTTTAAGATATGAAGTATGAATGTCTGGGAATGCAGCTCAGTCGTTAGAGTGCTTGTCCACAATGTATAAGAACCTGAGTTTGATCTCTAGCACTGTATAAAACTAGACATTTTGTGGGAGGTGGAGAAGAATCAGGCATTAAGGCCAGCTTCAGCTACAAAGGGAGCTTGAAGACAGCCTGGGCTATGTGAGACCCTGTGTTAACAAAAACATTAAAATAATGAATTAATAATGACTTAAAATTTTTAAGCCTCATGATTTATGAGACATAATTATTTGAATCAAAATCACTTTTAATAACAGGGACGTATAAACATTAAATTGCTTTTTAAATTTTAGACTTTAAGTCTGCATTCTATTTATTCTGAAAAAGTTTAATGATTATTTATATCAGATAGAATCTGTGATTGGAGTCCACTATAGATCTTCACAGGAAAGGTGTCACAATAGTTTTTTTTAGTGACTCACAAAATAATTATTCACTTAAATATCATTTTAGACACCTGGAATATCAGGGTGACCTGAAGCAGATTTTTTCAAGACAATTGAAAGTGATTGAATCATGGCTCCTTCATTTTAAAAGTCATTCTCACTCATTCCTCTTCTGAGTGTTCTTTCCAGTCATTGCTGAGTGAACATCTTCCTGTTTAGAATTCAGTACTCAGGTCCTGAAAGATCTTTGCAGGGTTGCTTATCTTTACTTCAGTACAATAAATGGATGGCTAATTTTTCCCTGTTACTGTTTCCGAGCAGATGCTGGATTCTTGTTTCAGTTTACAGCTCATGGTATGATTCCATCTCTGTCCTTTACTACTCACGTGTAGGGTTAGGAGGGAAACCAACCAACTCACAATAGTTACTCCTTTTGATTATTCATGAAAAGCTTCACTTTGTTCATAGAAGGGTTGTTACATGTTTGGTATGCCTGACCACAGAGGATTTGTTTGTAAACGTGCTGCCATTTTTTTAGGTTAGTATTTTCCTTGCATATAATCAAAACGCGACAACACGAAGTTTAAGCAGCATTCTATTCTTCAAAGTGTTTTGACTCCTTAGGTTTTCATGAGGAGTGGTCTTTCCCCCCACCTCTAGTAATGATCTGAGATTATTAATTTTTTTCCAGCTTAAAGAGATTAGCAAGCTAAAACCAAATTTTAAAAAAAATCTAAATTAGTCTCTTTAAAAAAATATTTTGGCCAGTTTCTTTTGGAATTAGGATTTTAATGTGTTTTGAGAAATAATAGGTTTAGATAGTTTAAATCAAAAAGATTACAGAAAACATTAAGCAGCCCTTTGCTAGCATACATTGATTCTAACAAGACTTGGACTCTGGCTTTAATTCTATTTAGATGGATGTACAGGGGCGAGAGTGGCGTGCAATGGGGAGAGCCTTTCTGACCATTCAAAGAAAACAGACTTTTTCTCAGCAGTTATGACTTGTAGATGAGAGTGAGATAACTTTATCCTAATGTGTTTTCTAATGAAAAAGTGAAAAGGCACAGTGGATTCCAACATTTATGAAAACATTATCTTGGTTATTAATGTGTTCTTTTCCCTTGAGATAAATTAATCTAGTTGTATATGGTTTCCTCTTTCTGCTTAACATCAGAATTTAATATGACTAGACCCGAGGAATGCACACAGTGTATACTTAGCCTTCGGCTGGAGTAAAATACAAAAGTTTAAAATAAAGTTATAATTCAAGATAAGCTACAGTTACACCTTTCAACTCAAGTCTGATTTGACAAGAAAGTTTAGCAATAATGACAAAATAAATTGTAGCCATTTCAACCTAATTTTTTCCCTTGCTAATTGAAATAATGTAATGGCTTATTAGAATTACAGTCAAGGTATTAGACAGGAATTTAACTTTGTACAGCCTGTCTTCTCCTTTGCTTGGGTAAGTCTTTATGTGTCGTTTTCAATTGCCCTCTGCTTAAAGATTGACTATTTTTAATTCAGAAAATCAAGGAGGATAGCCTAATATGGGCTTTTTTTGTGGTTTGATTTTGTGCCATAATATTTTTGACACGACAAGAGTTCTGCTTAAAGTAAATGTTCTGTTTTTTTAATCATTACTATTTAGCTTAAGTCAAAAATATTAATGAAAACCAATATTAACTATATATTTCATGCTGCTAAATGTTTGCCTTTCAAAACTATCATAGGTAAGTGGTACCAGAAGGAAATGGATTGATTTTATTTTTTTGAATGTGCTGTGAATGCTTTTTATAAATGACTCTATCATACACATGCACACACACACACACACACACACACACACACAATTTAGGTGTTGAAAAATCATTTTTATCAATACTCTTTTATTAACTTAAAATCACTTAAAATAGTTTCAGCACTAATATTGTAACTATAAACACCACATTTTGTTTTATGTACTCTGCTTGTTTTGGGCAATTTGAAAGACATCAGGGGGAAGGCAGGTTCTATAAATCTAGTTATATTGAACTAAATATCATATTTTTCAGTATTTATCATTTCATATACCACTCTGTCAATTTAGTTGTAAATAAGTCAACTTCACAGAATTCAAGTAGTTTCCCCCTTTAAAAATAAACCATTGTAATGTTCCTGTTGTGTTCTCAGCCATGCACTCTTGCAGCTGGCCTACCTCCCTGGTGTTGCCTCATTGGATTTGAAGATATCTTTTATAGTGGTGCCCGTTTGATAGAGTGAGGGAGTTTTATAGTTTTACATAAACTGTAAAACCATCTGCTGCCTCTTGGGATGGTTCCCAGCATTGTGTTAAAAATCAAAGATGCAACGGTTCATGTTGGCTCTGATAGAGTCTCTTTCTAGTCCTTTTGGTTTAGGTCTCATAACACAGTACTCTCCTTGGTTTTCCAAATCCCTAAGTGACTTACCTCAACAACAACAACAACAACAACAACAACAACAACAACAACAACAACAGCAACAGCAACAACACTGTTTGGAAACCTTTAATCAGCAAGGTTTCATGTAGACATACATTTGCCATGGTTTGTATGTTAGGATTAAATGCCTTATAAGGTTGATGTATTCTATGCAGGCAGGACTGGTTTTCTCATTTTATTCAGAAGCTGACATTTTTTATTGAGAGGATTTGTCCATGAGAAGAAAATGATTCACAAGTGTTTCTCGCTCCAAGCTTGCATTATCTTCCTCTGTCATGGATTATTTTTATTTCTCTGCCTTAAAAGCCGGACAAAGGAAGCAAAATCAAAATCTTAAGGGTTACCGGGAAGGCGAAATCCACTGTTCCCATCACAACATGCCAACAAGCTGTCTGACGGAAATATTATTCTCAGAAACAAGGAGAGGTGCTGGCTCACTCCCCTGTGCAAATTATAGCAATTTTAATTGTTTGTGGGAAAGCTATGTGTGGCCTTAGGACCACAAATGGCTGTAGTGTAATTTTATGGGTTAAACACTTCTGATCAAGTGGGAAAACCTGTACTACATGCGGCTGGGGACTCCTTCCCAATGAACGGAAGCCCTCTTTCTTCTAGGGATGGCTGTGAGACATTGGTGGTGTGCAGATGTTCTAAGACAGTTGTATACAAAATTGGAGCCTGCCTCTCTTTCCTTCCCTTTCTGTTTTAGAGTCATATAATGCTCCAAGATTTCATGAGTTCAGACATTCCTTGTGTATTTACACAAGAAACGCAGACTCTGGTGTAAGTACTTAGCATAAAAGCCCAGGAAGCCAGAGACAGTGAGCGTTTACCACCTCCCTCAGATAAGTTACAGAATTCCATTATGCAAATTGTTACACGTGTGTGACAGAGGCTGACCTTTTGTCAGCCCTCTGTGTGTAGGCCCCGGGCTCCAGCCTAATGGCTCAAACCCTGATTTACTCACTGTAATAAGGGCAGGAGGTCGAGCTTGTCGGCTGCCTGTTCGTACTCTTCTTGGAGCCAGGTTGAAGGCTGTTAACACAAAGCTTTTCAAAGTGAATTTACAAGCAGCACCCCTGACAGAGGCCAATCAGTGCACCATAAACGTCAGGGCGGTGAGACTGAGCAGTAAGTAAAGCTCTGACAGTACACTATTGGCCAGAATCAATTGGCCAAAGATTAACCAAGATGAGTAACCTTTGTGAGGAGGGCTTAGGGGAGAAGCTAAGTGTGCAGTCTGCGTTTCCAGGTGGACCCCGGGGATCCACCTGTTAGTGGACAAAGAAGGACTGGGAGAGCACACATATGTGTTAGCAAGACCAGCATCGCCCACACTGGTGAGACTGACTGAGAGGTTAGTGTGTGTGGAGGAGCCTGCCGACGCCAAGACTTGGTTAAAAACAATCAGCCGACCACTACACCACCACCACCACCACCACCACCACCACCACCACCACCACCCCTAAAATAAAAACGCTGGCCCAGCATTAGGCAAAAAAGAGAGACAAACTGTTATGATATGGGTTGTCTGGGACACAGGATGTGTTTACTCTGGTACAATTCATTACAAGGTCATTTATTCAGATTCCAAAAATTCTAGTGGTTTTTCATAAACGCACAGACACAAACACGTGTGCTCATTTGCTCCTTCTGAAGCTCTGGAGCGCAGAACTTTTGTGGAAGTCACTAATGAGCGATCACGGGTTGAGGGTCTGAATATCCATGAGATGCGGTTTCCCTACGAGACGGAATGTTTTTATCATTTTGTGTAAAGACAGCCTAGACAACAATTCATTGAGCTCTGAGGGCATCAGCATTAAAATGGAGGGATCCATTAAAATGCCCTACGCAAGGATTTATAAATTAGGCAATTTCCTTGATTATTGCAATCATTTACAAAATTGATTGTTCCAGTGTGGTATAGACAGATTTTAGCAATGATCATTGACAGCGAGCGCATTTTCTGATATCTATAGCTCCTGATCACTAAAGTAGGTCACTGTGCCCCCGCCCGAGGTTCCTACTCTCAAGGTCAGGCAGATCTCCTAAGAAGCTTACTGCCAGGAAGTTTCATTTGTCTCCAGAAGAGAGCCACCTAGGTTCCTAGAGGAAGTGTGGGTTGTTTTCAAGGCTTACTTACAGAGTTTCTTTATTATTTTCATGACGTCATCATACTAGATGCTTTAGCTTAGCCTGCCATCCACTCCTCCTACCCCAGCCTCCTGACTTCATAGCATTATGTTTAGATTTTTAATCTGTTTCAGAGAGGCCATGGAAACTGGTGGTATGAAATCACTTCAGCCGCACTAGTCTTTGATACGATGCCCATTTCAAAGGAAATAATGTTTGCCAATTACAGCTGCAAAGTATTTGTTTGACTGAAGAGCTGCACATCAATAATGGGTTTTATTTGTTGGTCCTCAGACTTCTAATCATCCAATAGATATATCGTGGAGTCACTGGGTTTTAGGTCAATTAATTCTGAAAGGCATAATAAAGATGTTGTTACAAAGTGAGAAATGCTCAAAATGCAGCAGATTTTTCTGTACAAGAGCACACGTAAGTTCACTGGTGCTTAATCACTAACCACAAAACATGAGTTGCTTTTATTCCTGAAGTGTCAGGGATGGGCAAGCCAAATGTGTCTGCAGGGGCATCATCCAATGAAAACTAGCCGTGTGGTTTATGCTTAGTACAAAATAACTGACTTTCAGACATTTGCTTTTAATCATTTTTCTCTTTTGAAACATTAACACAAACCAAGGCTTGTAAAATAACCTTTTTTTGGGAGGGGAACCCTGACACTGTTGTACATTCAAAGGGGGGGGTGAGGGTGAGGGCTGATTGTGAGTGTATAAAATTTTGATGTCAAGGTAGTTCTTTATTTAAAAAAGGAGTAATGTGACATTTCAAAAAGTTAAGGAAATTGGTGGCACTTTCTGTTTATTTGGCTATCGCTGCTCGATAAGTCAGAAGTTCCTTTCCATTTCAGTCAGCTGGAAAATTCACTGCTTGCTTACAACTCTGATGAGAAGGCAGAATTTACACTCTAGTGCCTCTGCTTTATCTCTTTATTTTTATTTAAATAAAATTTCCCTCATAGCGGAAATTTTTGGTTAGGTTTTTAAAAAGCAATGTGACCGACCAGTCATATCTCTGTCAAATGAGCTGTGAATGAAGCACTTGGTACTTTGAATGATTCTCGCAGGGCTTCCAGACTATTATTTAATAAGCCATACCCACAGTATGCAATTGTAAAATAATGTCATGGGATTAAGCCCATTTTATTAAAATGAACAGTGTTTTCCCCTCTGTGATAATTTTAAATTAAGGCTGCCTCCAATAACGAAGTGTCCTCTTTAGAAACGCTCAGTGTAATCTAATTCAGTAGAAACTAATTCTTAAGTGCCTCTTAATCGGAATCAAATTAAATGTAATCAAGGCGAGTTTTCAGCGTCTTGGAAAGCCCCCAAAGCTTGTTAGCCCACTCAGGAACAGTCATGTTTATCACAGAGGGACAGTGAGTCCTCTGTCTGTCCACAAAGACAACAGAACAGTAGGCGGCTTCGTCAACTCTGCAAGGTTTAAGTTAGAATGCAGCTTCTGGAACCAAGAATGTCAAAAATATATAAACAGAGAGAGAGAGACCTGAAAACCAATCACACTCCTTAAAAAAAAAAAAAAAACAAAAAAAAAACCATTGAATTTCAGCTCATTGTGAATGTGATGTTTTACTCTGTGAAATGGAAAAATCTCAGTATTAAGTTTTAAGATGGTATAAGTGGGTTTTTGCATTAAAAGTAATTAATGTACATCGTAAGAAATTCAAATCATATAAGACTACAAACAGAGCTGATGGCTTTCGTAGTGGCCTCTGAAGGAGAACTAAGTACTAGAATACGCATTTATTTTATATAGAATCACTGCTTGGAGAGAGATGTTTGCACTAGGTCCTTGATACTGCAAACAACATTTGTACAGCAGCACACAGTGAGACCATTCTCACAGGCTATTCCACAGATACTTAGATTTGGTTCCCAGTGAGCAGATTTTGATTTTAAGTCTAGTCTCAGGCATCCATCACTGTACCTCTCTTGGTGAGAAATTTAGTTCAAAGTCTGCAGACCCTTTGATATCACAGAAACACTTCTGATGTTTAAATATGTTTTATAGCAGGCATCCTTAATAAAACTAGGGCCTTTTTAGACCGGTAAGGAAACTGTAGTAGTCTTCTAAAAAGGAGAGCAATCTCTTTTCTGTACATGAAGGGATTAACAACAACAACAACATCTTTAAAAAAAAGCATCAAGATGTTTTGAAATGCTTTTTTAAAATATTAAGAGTTGAATTTATGTAGTTATGTGTTAACAAACTCCTTAATCTCTCTCTGTATAATAGCTTAATGTACTGTACAGATCAAAGGAAAAATAGGTTGCACTTTTGTGCAACAATTGAGGAATTTTCTTCTACTTTCAGTTGTATTTTAGTAGTAAATTTTGCCTCTAGTGTATGCTACATAGATATAAAATAGTTTGGGCCTGGGTAGGGAAAAAGGTCAAAGTATTGTACCTTTGAACAAAGAAGTCTTCATAAAGCCATCACTGTATACCGTAAATATGCACCAATAATGTTTTCTAAAGAATTTTGTTATATATCTGTGAAAACAAAAGATCATAAACACTAGCCCATAATATGCATCTGGGATTTAATTACTTACAACAAAATCAGGTTTAAATAATACTTTGAGGCAATGTTCAGTGTTGCTCCCAAGTAAAGTATTATGTACTAAAGATATATATCACATATTGCAGACATGTTTGAAATTACTAGATGGCCTTTGCTCTTTTTATTTTATATTTTTTATTTTTAAAATCAATACATATTATACATATTTTTGGTGTATCATATAATGTTAGATATATGTATACATTGTGCACTACTCAAATCACGATATATCTATGGCCTCAAATCAGGGTGTATCTATGGCTTCAAACACTTATAATTTACTTCCAGTGAGAATGATTGAAATGTTTCTAGTTGTTTTAGAGTATATAGTTCAATATAATCATATAATACATTGTTTCTCAACCTGTAAATTATGACCCCTTTGGGAGTCCCATATTCAATATCCCACATCAGGTATTTACATTACAATTCATAAGAGTAGCAAAATTACAGTTATGTAGTAGCAACAAAATAATTTTATGGCTGAGGTCACCACAACATGAGGAGGGGCTGTATTAAAGGGTTGTAGCTTCAGGATGGTTAAGAACCACTGCTCTAGGCTTTCAGTCATGAAACACAACACTGGAACGTATTTCTCCCACCTGACTCTGTTAGTCCACTGTGGAGAACATCTCCCCATCCCTCCAATGGAAAGGAAATGAGTTCATGTTTACAACTCTATTTCTAGTGGAAGGTAAGCAGGATACAGATATTTGCAACATATAGAACATTTGGTCTAGACATAAGATCGTTCCAGTAACTCAATGTGCTTCCATCAATGAGCCTTCCTGAATATGAAATGCAGTGGGAATGGCTTTGTCACATATTGGGGTTTCCTTGTGATTCTGGAAGCCAAGGATCAGGGGCAATTCATTAGAGTAGCTTGACACTAGTATTGAGTTCTGAATGCATCTCAATACCCAGCACACTGTTACTTGTCAATAAATATTAAATGACAGCATATCATCCCAGTGGCACATTTGCCACTGCCTGTAAAAGTAGGTGTGCTACTTTGTGTCGGTGAATACGGACCCACTAGCATGGTTCACAGATCCAATCAGAGTTGACCCTCGAAAAGAATGAGAACACCAGGTTGGCAATCAACAGCTAGAAATTTTGACAAAATTCTAAGTGCCAACACATACTATAGAGAGTAATAAGTTAGACTAAAATCAACATTTTTCCAAAATATATGTATCTCATATCAGTCATTTCTATTTCAGTACATGAAATTCTTACTTTGATGACAATCCTAACAGGCAATCAAAATAGGCCACAGCTGGGCCAGCAAGATGGCTTAAGCAGGTCATAGTCCTTGTTGTTAAGACTGACCATCTGGAGTTTTATCTCACACACACACACACACACACACACACACACACACACACACACACACAGAGAGAGAGAGAGAGAGAGAGAGAGAATCTCAATTCGTCCAGCCTTAACCCTGACCCACAAGCCTAGTTACTTGCAGTACTCTCTGAGTTCTGTGTGTTGGGTATCTACTCAGAATCTCAGATAATTAGCTAACATTTTTGGTTTTCCAAGGCAGGGTTTCTCTGTGTAGCAGAGCCCTGGCTGTCCTGGAACTCACTTTGTAGACCAGGCTGGCTTAGGACTGAGAGAGACCTGCTTGCCGAGTATTGGGATTAGAGGCATGTGCTACCACAGCCAGCTAATTGGCTAACCTTTGGCAAAACTCTTAGCAAATGGAGATTAAGAACAATAACCCAGCATCTACTTGTCATCATACACACTTTGGAAGGCAGAGACTGGATGAGTGTCACAAATTCAACACCAGCCTGGTCGGCATAGGAAATTCTGGGACAGGCAGAGCTACAAAACAAGAGGCTATCTCACAAACACTCAAGTAGGGGCTGAAGAGGTAACGCAGTCCATAAAGTGCTTGTCACAATTTTAGGGGGACCAGAGTTTGATCCTACAGCACCCATATAAAAGGCTGCATTTGGTAGTGCACACCTCTAATTCCAATAAAGGGGAGAGGTGAATGGGAGGATTTGGGGAGGAGGGCTCACTAGGTGGCCAGCCTAGCATAATCAGAGAGCCCCAAGTAAGTCTAGAAAAATCAAGGAGACACAAAACTCTCTCTCTCTCTCTCTCTCCCTCTCTCTCTCTCTCTCTCTCTCTCTCTCTCTCTCTCCCACGCACACGCACACACATATATATCCCCCAAATAATCATAAAAGATGTAGAGCATGTGCTGGAATTCTAGCACTTCCTGAGCCAGCAAGATTTTGAGTTCAAGACAAACCTTGGCTAGATAGAAAGACACAGTCTTTAAAACAATAAACTATAAAAGAAACAATGTATACTACATATAGACTACTAACCATATTTTTCACAACTAGTTACAAGGTAAGCTTCCCATGATTTTATCTTACCTAAGAACTTCTCATACTCTAGTCACTAGAGCAGTGAATCTCAACCTTTTTAATGCTGTGACCCTTTAAATACCACATGTTGTGGTGACCCCCAACCATAAAATTATTTTTGTTGCTACTTCTCAACTGTAACATTGCTACTGTTATGAATTGTAATGTAAATATCTGATATGCAGGATATCTGATATGTTATTCCTGTTAAAGGGTTGTTTGTCCCCCAAAGGGGTCTGGACCCACAGGCTGAGAACCACTTCCCTAGAGTCTAGGGGATATAAGAATCCTCAGGAGTAGGGAGCCAAGCACCATTCAGGCTGGGGAACCAAACTTCTGACTCAGTGGCTCTGGATTAGGGACCAGGAATTTGCATTTTTCAAACAGGTGTTCTAGAACTGTGATTAAAAATCAAAGTGACCTTTCCATGCCCCAAGACTGTCACTTTTCCTGTTTGACTCGTCCTAGTCTCTGGTACTCCAATTCTCTCTTGCCTTGCTTCTGCTTTAGATCTACATCCTATCCTGGCTACATTCTAGTCCCTCCCTTCTTTATCCCTCCTACACTGTGGCTACTCTGCTTTGGACAGTCTCAATCTCCCTCACTCACCCCCTCCCACCCCAAGATGAAATAGGTAGGTCGAGAGACAGGTGGAAAATGATAAGTATAAAGAACTACAGAACATCTAGCCAAAGCCAAATGAACTCCCATGACTTGTATCTCTTCTGTACTTCAAATATGGCTAGTCATAAGGAAGCAGCCAGAATGGCGGGTCTAGTTACACTGTTTCAACTGCAGCGTGTAATTAGCCCTAAGTAATCACGGTGTGAGGTGGGAGGAGGTGCCCTCTGGAAGGCTTTTGGTATGTCCAGCTCTCTCTGGGTCCTGATCTGTGTCGCATGTGCAGCCTTATGACCCCCAGCTCCCAGCAGTGTCACATCCAGTTACACTGCCCTCTCTACCAGCCCCTGCCAGACCCTTTATCCTAGAGAGAGGCCATCTGCTCCCTGAGATTTGGAGTCTATAAATTTTGTGATTTACAGTCTGTAAATTTTCTATCTGCCAACCTTATCTACTAGTTGACTGGTTTCCCCCTTGTCTTCCTCTTTGGCTCCCTGTTACTACCCCTGCTCAAAGCCCTGCCTACAGGTAGTCTGAGTACATGGCCTGCTCAATTTTACATTCTCACACTCAGAGAACTCGCTAGTCCTTGTTTTTTTGTTCTTTCATAGGGTGTCTCTATGTGGCCCTGCCTGACTGGGAACTTACTAAGTAGACCAGGGGGCCTTGAACTCAGAGATCCCTCTGCCTGCACCTCCCAGGGGTGGTATTAAAGGCCTGTTCCATCACACCCAGGCTTAAACCCTTCCATCTCAAAAGCTTGTGGGGGCATCACCACTTGTCCTGACATTGTTTCAAATTGAGTTTACCAACTGCCCCTGCCTTAGAGATTCTAAAACAGGCATCTATCTTTTCCTCTTTATTTATGGTCCTTTCAGTCTATGAGTCCAAAAATTTGAAGTTAATGTAATTACTTCTTTAGATATTTGTAACATCAACAGCTAAGTATACTTAGCACAGAGCTCACTTTGCATATGTGTGTGTGTGTGTGTGTGTGTGTGTGTGTGTATGTGTGTACCGTGTGTGTTTTGAGACAGTGTTCTCTGTGTAGCCCTGGCTGTCCTGAACCTCACTCTGTAGATCAGGCTGGCCTGGAATTCAGAGATACACCTGCCTCTGCTTCCCAAGTGCTGGGATCAAAAGTATGCGCACCTACTCTTAAGGTACACACAACTTACTTGATAAGTACTTTTGTTCTGCAAGTGGTACTAAAGATTAACATACTTATTCTAAAGCTGTGTGCCAGGTGCTCTACTAAGACCCTTAAGGTATCCATTTGTCAAGCTACGGCTCAAACCCAAGGGTTTGTACAAGTTTGTCAAGTTGTCTACCACCAAAT
This sequence comes from Montemys delectorum, assembly GCA_019843815.1. Taxonomy (NCBI): domain Eukaryota; kingdom Metazoa; phylum Chordata; class Mammalia; order Rodentia; family Muridae; genus Montemys; species Montemys delectorum. The sequence continues at coordinate 20,370 of JADRCD010183261.1, forward strand.
TACATCCCCAGACCTACAAGGATTACCTTAAATAATCCTTAGTGAATTAGGACTACTTATTGTTCAGATAACAAAATCTCTAGGCAGAGGTTAGGAAGTACAGTGATTTGCTGAAGGTTAGATGAGCCAAAGGCAGGATTTTTCCTTAGCCATAGAAGGGACCTTGATTGCTTTTGCTTTTTGTTGCCTGTTCTACTTTGACTGTCTGACTCAGCTCCTATGAAGCTCTGGGGCCACCTTTTCTGCCACAGGCTTCACCACCATCACACTGACCCTAAGCTCTGGGTCTGAATATGAGCTTTCCCTTCTTGGTGGAAAATTGCATTGGTTTCTTAGACTGCCGCCCCCCCCCCCCATCCATTCCAAAATTGATAGAGAGCCCTCCACCCCCACGAGGCCCTTAGCATAGTTAGTCCACTTTGTGCTCCAGAACAAGAGGCCTGCAAATTATATTGTCTGAAATCTTATGAAGTGATGGGACCGAGAGCAACTTCGGTAGGCAGCACGTAGGGAAGAACTTTGTGGGGCTCACACGGGAAGAGGAAGCAACTTTCTGTGGCAATCGTTAGGGAAGGAGGGAAAATATGACCTGAAAGTCACACACAGGAAATCCAGGGAGAATAGAGACTAGGAGGAAAGGGTCGGGGAGAGATAGAATAAGCTCTTAGTTGAGCTAATTCAACAGCTCCTGTTCTTCCCCAGGATCTTGTTGATTTCCACAGCAGTGATTGTACCCAGGGGTTTCTTCATTAAGAATGCTCCTCCTCCTTATTCTGGTCGGTTCGTGCCTTTTGCTTTTTATGAACTCACTGCTCAGAGTCATGCCCACTCACATACTTTTCTCTTCATCTATGACCTTGATAATGTTGAGGTTCTGCTTTATGGCCCTCTATGGCTTGTAGCCTTAGGTTCTTTGGTAAGCTCATATTTGGCACATCTTTTCACTTTCTAAATTTGTCTATACTCGAAGGTGATGTAACAAGGGGAGGGCTGACATAAGAAGGAACGAATCGTATAACTATCCAGGTGGGTTTGGAAGAGCATGCTGGGAAATGGGGTTGAAGAAGCCAGGCTCTGATGAATTAGAAAGCAAAGGCTCTGCATTTCATTTGGAGGGGAGCAGATTTTTAAGTGGGGTGCTAACATGTTTTCAAAAGATCACTTGGATGGATGTGGTTTGTAGAATGCCTTGTGGTAGGACAAGGGTAGACGCTGATGGGAGACCTCAGACCATAGGGAGTAGCTGGAGAAATAAATTAGGAGGTGTGTGTACGGCTGTTGTTCATATCCAAAGGGCTACCTGAGCTCTTCAGAAGAGGGAGCTAGGGCAGAAATTCTATGGGGTGCAGCGGCATCTCTAATTCTGAAAAGCTACATGTGGGCCAATGACTGTGTAGTTAGCTGGGATGCCTCCTCTGATGGACAGTCATGGGAGTAGCCTTTGCTTTCACCTCTGGCCCATCATGTACTGAGGCACCTGGCTTCTGAATGATGCATCACTCCTATCTATGGTGTCACCTGTGAACATAAAGTCATTATATATTCTGGGTGAGACCTATACCGAGCCCTTTCTTAAAGAGAGGGAGGCTTAGTCTCTAACCTAAGTGTCCTACCAAAAGTCCCCTTTACTTGACCAGCTCCTAGTGAGCCAGGCTGGCCACACATGTGTAGTCCAGGAGACATGGACACACCTGCATATGCTGTTCTCAGTTCTCACAGTCTTTCTTTTATTTATTTTTAACATTTATGTTATTTTTATGAGAGTAAAGGTAAACCATTTGTTAAGGAGAATTTGGAACATGTAAAGATGTACATTAAGATGTGAAATAAGCCATGACTAATTTGTTATAATTCTTTTTTATTGAAGTTATAGATATAGATGAAAACATGCTGTTTGTGACTTAAAATCTTGAAGATTTTTCCTCATATTGAAAATTCTCTGTAAACATAATGCTATTCTGTATACCCTAAATAGGGCTTACTTAATTACTTAACAAACAGTTGAACATTTACATCTGTCCCCCCTCCTTCCTTCATCTCCTCCTTTTCCTCCCCTTTCTTCTTCCTTCTCTTATTTAAAAAAGAAAAAAAAAAAGGACTAATTAATTGACATCATGAGTGTACTGACTCAGGCTTGCCAAAATATCTGCAGGAGAAAACACATGGATAAACTCCCTTTACACTAATGGTCTTAGGAACAACAGTGAACATTTTACCCGCCACCTTTCAGCTTACAAGACATTTCACAACCAGCTTGGTGGGTTGGCTTTGTTTCTGTGTTCTCTGGATCAGGGAGTGCTCTGTCCTGCTGATGGGATTGAGATGAGGAAGCCGTGGTCTGGAGAGGCTTTCTGCTCAGCTCTTCCACGAAGGGCAGCAGAAAGCTGAGTTGACTCTTTTGACCTACGTGCTCCGGGGGAGCTCTCCATCTGTCCAAATGTTAGCCTGGAACTAAACGCCTCCACAGGGCTGAAATCCCTAACAAATGTTGTGACAACACTGAACATAAGGCCTTAATTTTTTTTTTTCAAATTGCTTGCATTTACAGTTAATTCAATTTGAATTGTAAGTCACCTCCATGCGAATGACTCACGGCCTTGTTATTATGCTCTGTGTTTTCCAAAATGTTCAAAACAAGAAAGACATCAGTGTGCGGAATCTGCACAGTCAAAGTAATACTGCTTTCAAGGCAAGAGAGTTGTCTGTATCACATCTGGTATTCCGGGTCTGGAGTTATCAAAGAAAACAGAAATATCTTTACAAAACACATTTGGGTCACTGTCTACAGTGCTTATTGGAGAGATAAATAGACAACTCGAATTCAATTATGTACCACAAATAAAAAAAAAATTTTTTTTTCCTGTAATAGGACATGTGCTTTAGGTCAGCTGAAAAATCTTGTCCAAGTTGAGACCTTTTGGGACTGGCAAGGACGGATGGGCTAGACTTTGCCGGTTATGATGGAACTTAGGAAATGGTTTCAACAGCAAATACTTTTCACACTGTAAGAAAAACTGGAGAGGAACAGTCAGGAAATGTCCAGACAACAACCATATAAACAGATAATTGTTGAAATATTTGGATAATTTTGAGAATAAATGCAGGCTGAATTTTTGGACAGTGAAATCAGCTTTCCATAATAACCCTGTCTCCTGGCCAGTAATTTCCTTGTTCCTCCTAATTTACTTCATTTCTTTGTAGCTGGCAAATTCCTGTGTTCCGTACCTCGAATAAATCAGCTCTCCAGCTACTAGGTTCTGCTGCAACCCTCTTGTCTTGCGTCCTGCCAGGCAACTGTATACAACCGGGACTTGCCACCCTGCCAGGGAGCTCTGGAGCCCAACAGAGCTTGGGCTCTGATGCCTTCCCAGAGGACCTCCATGGCTGCCCAGCAACCTAACAGTTCATTTAAATTTGGATCCGAGTCCAGAGCAACTCTAGAGTTATGCAATGGTAATTCTTAGAGCTCTAGGAAGGGGCCTGAAGCTAGGGAGAAGGCAAACACACCCGGACCCCAGCTAGCTCTGCTAGGGAGCTCAGAGCTAAGCCAAGGCTGGCCTGCCTGAGAAAGGCAGTAGGTCATTTGAGGTACCTTTGGTATTTGGCCTTTTTTCCCCTCCCAGCTAAAGTGGGACAACAGTGGCTTCTGCATCTTAGAACCCTGTTTAGTGGCCTGGCTCAATGGAAAATTTCATGTTTTTAACTTTGCAGCATGGCAAGTTGGTGTCTGGAAAGTTTAAAGTGGATGCTTTAGAGATATTTTAAAAGCAGTAGATAATGACCAGGAAGTAAGATGGGCTTCAATTCCATGCCCCTCATTCCTTTCCTATTTGGTCAGAGTCACCGATGGGGTTTTCTGGCATTCGTAGTTCTCTAGTGATGAGCAGTCTACTTAACCTTGCAGAGCCTGAAGGAGTAAGGGGCTTCATTAGAGACAACTGCGGATGGTGTCACGCAGGGAGAAAGATGCTGTCAGAGCAAGGGGTAGGTCAGAAGCTGCGGAGGTGTGCGAAGTGTCAACCGAGACGGTTACAGCTTGGGAGATGCTCATGGTCTGCTTAGATGGGCCATGAATTTAGTTATTCAGACTTTATTTGGCATGTTTTCTCTATGTGCAAGTCTTGTGGGAGGAAGGAAGACTGTCTAATTAGGGAGACACAAGTCTGTGTCCAGGAAGTGCTTATAATTTATGAGGAAATTGTCCAATGCTCAAAAGAGAGATTTATTCTCTTAAATAAGTTAAACATCTTCCATGAGCATAATAGAAGGGCTGAGTGTGCGGGTGTAGCGGCATGGGAGAGGAGGTGAGCGAAGTTGGGGAGGAGAGTCATTTCAAGCCTTTGGAAGTTAGTTTGTAGTGTGGCGTTTCCAGGTTAATAAACACAGCAAAGAAACTAACCGGGGAGATGGAATTCAAAGATGGCGATAACTGATTGCAAAAGTTAGAAGAACCACTGGATAAGATTGTCTTTAGAAGTTGACCTGGGGGCCAGAGAGACAGCTCATGGTGTCTTGTGTTCAATCCCTGGAACCTATGGAAAGATGAGAAGAATGAAACAACTCCACAAATCTGTCCTCTGATCCCTACAGGTGTTAATTATATACAGACTGTTTACCCGAGCTCGTAGGACTTTCAGAGCATTTGACTATTGTAATTCCTTGGGTGTGGGATGTAGGCATCTCGTTTGATAGTCCAGGAGTAGCCAGGCAGTGACTCCAGGTGGAATAGTGCTCTGAAGTGAAGCAGGCATTGCTGTATGACAGGTAGCATTCGTGCTGTAAGTTATTCTGTAGGTTTTATTGACCCCCTCCTTTCTCTTCCTCTCTCTGTCTTTCCTTTCCTCTTTGCTTTTCTTTTCTCTTTTATTTCTTTCCAATGGAGGGGCCACGCAGTTAGTTGTAAAGTCTTCAGTTGGCACAGAGAGGAACCACTTAGGTTTGCGACACTGCCTGCCTCCAGGTCGATTCAAGATCCAAGTGCCTCTCCCTTTATCTAGTCCAGTGGTTTTTAACCTGTGGGTTGTGACCCTAAAAGACCATTAAAAACCAGATAGTTACAATTCATAATAGTTGCAAAATGACAGTTATAAAGTAAGAACAAAAATAATTTTATGAGGGGGGGATGGTCAGCACCACATGAAGAACTGTATTAAAGGGTCACAGCATGAGGGAGGTTGAGAACCGGTGATCAAGCCCTTAAGCAAATGGCACCCGAGCTGTGTGAAAAGAGGGAGAAAACAAATACATTTTCCACCTGTGTAGGAGCTCAGGGTTGGATGGTTCATACTCCACTTCCGGAGAGAAGACCTGGGCTGGGGATTGGCAGTTTCTGAAAGTGTGAAGAAGGAACTCAAGGGAGAGATGCTGACCCTGAGCACGGGATCTCTCCAGGGACTGCCTTGGTCTTCAGCAACATCGAACACTACTATGCTATAGCGACCAGAAGCTTCCTAGGTGGTGCCTGGCCCAGCCCCCTCTTGGAATTAATGGAATGCATCAGCCTGTGGGCTGGAGATTAGAGCCCAGGGCTGGGACTACTAGGAAAGCTGTCTTTTTGGGTGGCCTCACAGGGCAAGCTTCAGACTGCAGGCTGATACTTCTAAACTTCCTTCTCTGATAATCTATAATTTTCTGTTTTTAGAACTACAGTGTCAGCAGTGTCAGAGAGACCCATCTCAGAAGATTCATCCCTTTAAAACTAGCAATGATAGCTCTTGTTTGCAAATTAAGCAACAGAAAGGAATCTGGGCAGGCAAGCTAAAGAGGAGACAGTGTAAATTCAAATACATCCCTGGTTCAAATACAGCCACGGTTATGCTGCTAAACGAAACCAAGTCAGTTTTAAACATGGTTAAAAAATATTGTATTTTAATTTATATCTCAGCATATTCTCATTTAAAAGATTTGAGTTTTTAAATGTGGCTCCCCACTGCTCACCTTGTCTTTCCGTGTTCTGCTAGCCCACAGACATATAACTATACATATATAACTATAACTCTACAGTTATATTGGTCCACTTCTGAGTATTTTTCATTTTATGGCGAGTGTATGTTTATTTATCCTCAATTGACTCTGTCCCAAAAAGATCTTGAGTATATCTTATAAAGTTGAAGTTTAATGGATAAATATTTTGAGAAGATAGAAATGGAAAAAAAAAAGAACTTTAAAGAGAAACAAATGTGCATAATTTAAAAAATATTCTATGTGGGAATGTGTTGCATCTGAAGTGTGTTGTTTTGACGTGGTTACCTATCATGATCCCCTTCCAGGTTGTCTGCTGTTTGTTTGTACTAGGGAACTAGAATGACCATAATGGGAAGTTTTGCCCCAACTTGGGGACCTCAGTCAGCCCTGTCTCTAAACATGCAACAGAACTGACTAGCAGACAATGCTTAGTTTCTTTACTAAACTAAGGATTTATTTTTTTTTCTCTAAACAGGTAGCTAATGATCACTATCCATAGTTGAGAAAAAACATAAAAGAAATTTAAATTCTCATCACCTGGGAAAAAACCCTCTTACCACCTAGAGAGAAAGTTTTAGTATTTTTTTTCCTAAAAAATTTAGGTATGTATTTCTATTATGTTAAATAGTTTCTCCTTAAAATTATTATCTATACTTGTCCTGGTATAATTAATATTTTTTGCAAAATTATATTTATTTTATTATCCACCAAATAGATAAGTCAGAATTTGCTTAACTATTTCCTTATTGCTAGACATCTAACAACTAGGCTAGTAATTACTATTTTTATGACTAGTGAAAGATATTGCACATGTTTGGCTTTATGGAATTGTGATTCAGACTGTTCTGTTATGGATCATTTCTCTTACAGAGTGATTCAAAGTGATTAGTATATACAGATAGGTGTTTACTAAATATAGGTCATATTTTTCTTACAAAACTGTAATGTTCTTTATTTTTTTTTTTTTCAAGAGTGGGTTTTGAAAAGCTGAATTAAGGGCCCTTCCTTCTGTTTTTCATGCTAAGAACTGAATGTGTTGGGGGCGAGGCTCTGAGACTCTAGCCTGGGGTCTCACACAGGCCAAGTGTGGTTCCACTGCTGAGCTACCTTCCAGCCCTGAAAGCTGAGGTTATGGGATCCCCTGGGCATCAGAGCGGAAGTCCTTGAAGACCTAGCCCCCTTTCTCTTAAGTTTTTAAGAAATTTCAAACAGACCTCAACGGATAGAATCATGGCCACAGTGCGCATGCGGGGTCAGAGGACAGCTTTGGGGGGCTGGTTCTTTTCTTTCATTCTACCATGGGTTCCAGGGACTGAACTCAGGCCATCAGGCTTTCCAGCCTTGACCCACGAAGCCACCTCACCGTGCACTATTGTTGGTCATCAGTCCACATGCTAGGATTGCTCATATATGTCACAATGCCCTGCCTTGTTGAAACACCTTAATGTAAATCACAGTCACCTTAAGGCATTCCAGTGTTTATCTCTGAAAGATAGGGATTCAAAAAATAGGAATAAAACCCACCACATAATCGCCTGAAATTTTGATCAACCATCTATTAATCCCCAATTTCAATGGGCCCTCGTCTGTCCTCACATGCTTTTTATAGTTGGTTTGTTTATCTTTTGCAGCTCTGTTAATGTGGGACAGAATTTTCTTTTTTTTT